>JAPYYW010000062.1:0-163786 GCA_030522545.1 Cremastinae sp. A BG-2022a | reverse complement strand
AAAATTCGTTCAAATTTGGAGAGAATATTCTTCCATATGAAATACGTGAATACAATTTTTTTTTAGAATTTTCGTCTACGTATTTTTCGAACAATTGAATCATGAAATAGTCATTTTTAGACAATATAGATATACATTCCGTGTATAAGGACGGAACTTTACTACTCGATTACTCGAAAATAATGTAGACAATATTTTTTTCTGAATTTATATAAATTTTTTTAGGGATAAAGGACATTCTCTCTAATTTTTATCATTTTCTTAACAAATTTCCTTTCCCTATACTTTTAACATGTAAAACGTCATTTATTATCGCCATTTGTAGCCAACCTCCTTAAATATGCATAAACATTTCAAATTTAAAAAACAAACTTTATCGTGAGAAAATTGAGATATTTTTTATTAAATTTAACTATTTTTCTATTTAACTATTTGACAAAAGATTTTTGTTAATATTTTCCACATGATTCTTTATTTTTTCATTAACTACCACCATTTTTTTGTTTCGGTTTATTTTTTCGCAACATTTGAATAAAACTAAAATTTAATTGAAGTGGTTTTTTTTCTCATTATAACATTCTATAATGTTTGAGATATAATTTTTAATAATAAATATCCCAATTACTCGATGAAACCTGGTAACTAATTTTCCCAGAATGTAAACAATCGGTTACATCACTGTAGAATTTACTTTATATATTTGATTCACAGGTTTTGATAACACGTTACAAAATTAAAAAGGTTTCACTAATTATAATTTATTGTTATTACTATTAATAACAATAGTGTGCATTGCTCAAATGATACCGAATATCAAAATTGCTATAAAAAGGATGCTCAATCTCTTAATGAAAATTACACTTAACAAGAAAAAACTGAACAAATTTGCAAGATAACAAAAAGTCTAAATTTCACCAATTTATCGTGAAAATTTCACTTTTAACAAGGATAATATATCTAATTCCCCCTTTACGAAAGTCCTTTGTGTAAAAAGATAATATTTAGAGTAACAAGCAATAAATTTTAGACGCAGAGTAAAAATGAAAATTGGGAAAAAGGGTTAAGAGAAGTAAAAAAAAATAAAAATAAAGATGGAGAAGTAAATTCGAAGGACGACTGTCGCGTTCCATCTCAAGGGTCTTGCACCCTTAAACCCTCGGGGCTATAATGTCGGCCAGGGAACAAAGTTAAAGCCGAACTACCAACTAGACTCTTCCCGGGAATATCTCGGTCCATCTCCGCGCACCGTTCTCCGCACTATCCCGTTACGCGTGAACTAAAAAACAACTTTTGCGTAATTCGCGGACTACCGATTGCAAATCGGTTGCGAAGATTGTCGAAGGCGAGAAAAATTTTTTCATTTGACTAATTTATCCGATACGCTACAACAATTTCACGTTCCTGTTTTTTTTTCGTGAAAATTTTCGAGAAAAGTATTTTATTAGACATCGTATTGTATAATAATGTTTCTTAATTTTGCACAAAAGTGCGTGTAAAATTTAAAGAAATCTCAGCATGTGAAAATCAAGATATTTATCGTTAAAAATTGCAAATTTTTTTAGGTTCCAATAAAAGCTATGTTAAAGTTGCAATTTTTCACATTGAATATTTTAATTACTAGATGGTGAAACGATTGCAAATTTTTTTTAGTATATGAGTACAATGTTGAAGTTGAAGTTCGTTCACGTGGTTTTTCAAGAAAATATATTTATAAGGTAAAAGTTGGATAACTGGCTATTCAAAAGTTTGGCTATATACATGTAAAGTAAATGTAAAATTATTACGTGAAATTTTTAAAGATAGAACTTCTTCGAAATATATGTTCCGAATAGAAGATTTCTTAATTGAATTTGTTCAAAAGTTTCCTTCTTATGTAAACTGAAGGTAAAATCATCTGTTGATATTTGTTTTAAAACACTTACATTTAAAACTAGATGAACCTACTTCGATATCGTTTAAAGATTGGTGAAAGATTTAAAAATACTTTGCCGAAATTGGAATAGTTCATGCTAAAATTACAATTTTTAACAAAGGTACTTGGAGAAAGTTACAAAAAGTAATGACTTTCAACAGGAAATGTCTCGATTACTAGATGAAGCTTTTTAAAATTTTACAAACACTTGAACACCATATGAAGAACTTTTGTGCAAAATTTTAAGAATACTAGAGAAAACTATTGGGGTCATAGAACTGTGCTAGATTTTGACACACATTCCCTTTATGTTGAAACATTTAAAATATTCATGTCAGATCCCAATATATAAAAAATACTAAACGGACTGTGGAAACTTCACATTATTGCTCGAATTATATCACGATTAATGTTCTATTTTCATCGTTTTCTCCTTACAAAGATATCAAATTTGAGTAGCTTTTTTGCTCAAATATTTTTTGAGCTCAATTGGACCGAGAAAACTACGTTAATAAATAATCAAACAATCACCTCAAATATTGAAAATATTTAACATCTTACAACCGCAAAACCGTGTCGAGATAGATTTTCTTAAATATTTACATACACCTTTTTTAAAATCATCTAAAAACGTGTGCCAAGTTTAACTGAGCTTCATTATCAAGAAATCGAAATATTGTACATTGAAAATCATCGTTTTTTCTAATCTCTCATTAAAGCCCATATCAAAAATACCAATTTTTTAAAATTAATATCTAAGTAACTTGAAGTACAATAAAGAGCTGTGCAATATTTAAAAAAGTTTCACTCCCCGGAAGTCAAGGTATTTAGAGTTGTAGACCGCAATATTTAACACGTGCTCTTATGGGAGACTGCAGAAAAAGGTGATTTTTGACAATAAATATCTCGAGTTCTACATAGTCAAACCTCTCAAAATTTAATATAAAATTGCACATTGTATGAAAGAGGGTTTTTGCAAATTTTTAACAAAATCCCAAGAAAACGATTTTTTGACAGAACTACCTTGAGCAATAAAAAATGTTAAAATTGTTGTTAAAATACATCGAGTTGCCAACTAATAGTTAAACTAAGTCTCAAAAAATAGGCAACTATTTAGCTAAAACCAAGAGTCTAGATTTTACAGATTTAACTTCAAGACTTTACTATTAGCTGGGGGATTGTCAGTCCCATAAATCCTTAATAAATGCTGTCTCGCGACATTTCAAGTGATCATTCTATATTTAGTCAACACATACGGATAAACTTTTGGACAGACTATCTCAATTGCACGACCTGAAGAATTGCTCGGAAAATGAAGTAAGCAGTGTTGAAAAATGTTGCCAGAAGATTAATAAAAGTGGAGTAGAAGAAATGAGTATCGCAGGACGAGCCGGTCGAGGCGCAATATCGTGTGCGAGAAAGAAATAGGTGGAGCGCGACCTGTCGGCGAGGGGAGCAAGCGAGAGAGTTTCGGGCAGAGGCCGCGGGGATCTTTCGCCCGGTCGGGCCAGCTGGTACACGGTCACCACATTGTAAACTCACCGGTAATGACGTCACCCGCCGCAGGAAGGAGAAATAGCCGGGGTTACGAGGGACCCGCAGCGGCGACCGATAATTCACGGAGCGCCTTCTCTCCTCCCCCTCGTCTCCTCCACCTCCACCACCTCCTCCTTCCTCTTCTTCTTCTTCCTCCTCCGCGTTCTCCACCGCCACCTCCACCTCGTCGTTGTTGTTCAGCGTCGCCAGCACAACTTCCTTCGGCTCTTTCTCCTCCTGGCCCCTTCTCTTTCTTCTTCTTGTTCCCCTCCCCCGGCGGCTCCTCGTTCTCTTTCTCTTCCCTCGTCTCGCCGAGTCACGAGGTCTCGTTCGCATACGCGACAACGCCGAGCCGATACTCCCTGTCGTCGAACTGGTCACGACGCGAACACACCGAATAACACATGCGTCCGAGCATGCGAAACTAACTCTTCACCAATTATTTATATATCTACATACAATATTTATATTTATATATATATACCTCTTTATATTTCATTTTATACATGTTTATGTACACGATTCCTTCAACTTTGTTATTCTTTCGTTATTTATCATGAATATTTTTAACTCTTTATCACACACGCACAGCGGATCTTCACTCGTCGTCGTCGTCGTCGCGTTCATTCACGTATCTCGATTCACAGTCGTACGTTCGAGCACTTCATCGCAAAATCCCGCACCGCTCCTTCAAAATCTCTGCTCATCTCGCTCTTCTCTCACCGTCGATGCTCCTTTCTTTCCTATCTCTTTCCTCTATCCGCGGCGACGTCTCGCCGCGCGTTCACTCTCACGCACGCATGAACTCTTCTCACGAACTTTGACGCTCTCCTCGCGTTCCTCGGCTCTCGTTTTTCGTACCATCCTCGACTTTGCTCACTATCCGGATAAAACACATTCGCGACTCGTAACTTCTTTTTTTTTCTTCTTCTTTCTCTTGCTCTCTTTTTTTTTCGAGGAATTCGCAAATGCGTGCACGCGCGTCGATAGCTCGCCGCTTCGTCACTGTTGTACTACCGGGACACTCGCGACATCTCGTTTCACGTGTTCGCACGCGCGCACTTCGTCACCTCGCGGCTCGCTCGCGAAGCGTGCGAAAAAAGCGATTTTACGCGCCGAATCTCGTTGCCGTGTCCGCTCGTCGTTCTCCCGGTTCTCCCTCGGCCAAACGTCTCTGCAAACAGAACGAAATTTCGGTTATAAACACGTCCAGACAGAGGCTTTCCTGTCGCCTCATCGAGGACGGAGTTGGGAAGCTTTGGAAGGAAATGCGCGCAATCGCGTCGGACGTTCTCTCGCTTCGAATTCGTTCCCGATTTTCCTGCCTATCTATCCTTCTCTCTCTCTCTCTCTATCTTTGGGACTTTCTACGAAAATAACGAAATACGAGATGCATCGATTTCCGCTGGAACTTCCGATAACCGATTTTTAATACTGTTTTACTGCTATTTTTAGTGAATTGTCGTATATCGAATGTTCGGGCAATCACTGGATTTGGTCAAAGTTGTCCGATAGCAGTGTGTCGTATTAAAAAAGAGGTCACCCTCATTCCCAGAAAAGTTCAAAAAAGAATAAAAGTTTACGAATTTTTGAACATATTCTTTAATTTTTTCATTTTATATTAATATTATTTGAATTTTGTTTGAAACTGAACATTTTGAAACGAATTTGAAAATATTTTTTTAATGTACTTTTTTAAATACGTATTAAGCATATTTTTTGTTAGTATAACGATTCATTAAGTATTGAGGAAATGAAATAGAAAAATTAGCTCGTCAGCGACCCGAGAGCTAACTCGACACAATTTTGGTGATTTTCGTCGAGACAGTCTCAGATAAGTTCGTTATATAAAGTTACGATAATTGAAATTCCGAACAAAAGTTTCCATAAATAGTACTATAAGGAAAGCTCGACTTTAACCATTGTGCATCAATAAACAATACAGTCTTTTTTCGATAAAATTTCAAAACTAGGGCATTCATTAACAAGAGATAAAATTTTCACTCGGATTTGCCCGAAAAATGGAACTACCTTAAATATCTCAACAACTAAACGCTAAAATTACTCGACTCTTTTTTTTAAATCAATTTTTTTCTATTTTTTCGCACAAAATATAATTTTTTTCAAAATTTTCTTAAACGAATGTATGTTTTTGCTATAGTGCTACCTTGACCAGCAAACCGCGTGAACCTTCCGAATTATCTGCCGCGTGGAGTCTTTTTCGCTTCAGCGAATTTCAATTTGTCAGAGTTTTTTTAATTCCTCTATGTTTGGAACAATTTTCTGCCATTTAAGGTATTCCTTGCGCGAAATAAATATCTCTGGAATGGCCTCATTCTTTTAAAATGATTAAAAATAACTTTTTTAACGTTTTATAAAAAGATAGATAATTGAAGTATTAACCGAGCATTTTTATTTTAAAATTACGAGTTTTAGCATAATTTTTAATTGAGAAAACGTCTTTCCTCTACTTCAATTGAAAAACATGCATTTTCATTATCTTTAAATAATGAATATAGAGTATTCTATAGATAGTTTATATACGAGGAACTTATTTATCACATAAAAATGTAGAGTTATCGAATATGTAAAAAAAATTTGTTCGATTTAAAACTGGGATCCCGTGTGTAAATTAAAAAATGTAATTTTAGTAAACATAAAACAATTTTATAAAATGTTCAATGTTCAATTTTATAAAATTACGTGTAAAATCTATAATTAATATTTAAGAATGTATGGGACGGACAATCCCAAAAAAAAAATTCTTTTTGAAAAAATATCGCTCATAGATCCTTAATCATTTATATGCAATTTAACAAGCGTATCAACAGTTATTTAAGAAAATTTACTAAAACCCCTCGTTTTACTTCTGCAAAACCAAACCCCTCCACGCAAGGAATCCCTTAAAAAATCTGTGCATCTCTTTTTTAATGACAAGATACGTAACAGAAATTAACATTTTTTTTAAAAACACGAATAAAATAGTTTCTATTTTTATTCCATTCAACTCTCGGACGGGCGCGTGGGGTCTTTTTGGTACACGAATTTGTAAACTGTTATAAAAAATATAACATACAATTCCATTCTTTTTGTGCAGATTATTGTTATTTCACATGTTTTTGAATAAATTTTGAAAAAAAAAAATTGTTTTAATTACAAAGAGAAGCATCTTTAAAAATAGTCTTATGAGAAACAGGACACGAACATTTCCGCATGATAGAACGTGAATTAAAATATTCTGGGATCCAAAAAGAGTCCACGCGCGCCCGTTCGAGGGTCAACGAATAACTACAGGGTTCTGAAAAGAGTCCACGCGAATTTTTAACGCGCCCGCAGGGTTAATAATATCGTAACTGGCGTGACAACGAGGCGCCCTCTGAGACTCGGTCTCGATAAAGTTTTTCGGGACGACGCCGGTACACGGGGGGGAGGGAGGAGGAGGAGGGAGCGCAGCCTCTCGGTCTCCGAGCCTCGGTTATCTCGGCTCGTTATTTCGTTCCTTTTCTTTTTATCTTCTTTATTTATTCGTCATCCATGGTTTTGTGCATTCACGCGAGCGTCCTCGAAGAACGCAGGGTGCCCGCGCGGGCACTTGTACGCGTTACGCGAGTTTTCATGTATGTCACTCGTGCGGCGACTTCTGGCCGCGCACGAAGGAAGGTCAGTGGCTCGGGCCTGTAACTCTTTCCCCCTCCCCGCAGTCCCACTCTCTCTCTCTCTCTTTCTCTCTCTCTCTCTCTCTCTCTCTCTCTCTCTCTCTCTCTCTCTCTCTCGCAGAGCGTTGGACAATCTTCGAGCGTCGAGAGACACGTGTGCGCGCTCTTTTGCCCACACGGTCGATCCTCCCAACCTCTAATTGCCCATACTACGTATTTGCACGATTTATTCCGTACACACTCGCATTTCTTCGTCTACATCATCCCCGGGCGACTCCCTCGCAACTTCCCGCCCAATGCGACGAGTTCAACGCATCAACGTGCAAATCTCTTGCCCGTTTTATATTTTCGACACGCGATTGCTCAATCTCTTTCTTCATACCAGCCGGAGAATTTTTTAAACGAGAAAACGGAATTCTCGCGACACGCGACATATCTAGGATCGAAGAAAAGTCGTTGTATTTTTTTTCCCCCGTGTGTTCGTTCGAGCGTTCTATTTTCATTATTTTCTTTCATCTGGAGTTTTTTTTTCTCTTTTTTTCCTTTGATTTTACTTTTTTAAGATTTTTCTCGTTCTTTTTTTTCCGTCGGTTGATTTTCTTGTTGCAAAACGTGGACGTTCGGGCGCAAGGTTACGGCGATCGCCGGGCGCGTCGCCACCGTCGGCGGCGTGCGAAATCTTCTCGGCTATCCGACTCCCCGACCGAATTTGCAACCCGTTCGGAGGAGGGGACGCCCCTCGGACAAACAACGCACGCTTTCGGCCTCTCTGTGACAAAATATGCTCTTACGGACACAACATTCGACACTCTCGCGCCTTTTATTCTCCGCGCGAGATCGCACGCAGCGGCGATGCGCGCGCAGCTCGACCGCGAGTGGGGATCGGAGGGAGCAATGGCTCCGCTCCGTGCGTCTCCCGTTTCTTCTCTCCCTCGCGCTCTTCGCGCTTCTCAACTTTTACTTTGTACTCGCTCCAAAACTTATTGTCACGTCGTTCTTTTTTTTTTTCCTCGCGACCTTTTTGCTCGTTCCCTCGGTACTGAAATTTCGGGAAATATGTCCTCGAGACTTTCGTGCCGATCTGAAACAAAAAGAATGAGAAAAAAAAACATTAGTTCCCTCGTTTTTCGTCGTTTGTATATCGTTATTTGTTAAAATATTGACTAAACTTTCCAAATACTTAAAAAAGACCTAAGCGTGTAATTTTTGGGGACTTTGCGAAATTTTGAAAAGCATCGGAAGTGGTTTTGGGAACGAGCGAACTCGTGTATTTTGGAGATCGCGCGGGGGCTGCGACGCTCGGGTGGATGGTACGTGAGACACGATACGTTCGTGTTGAACTTTTCGCAAAGTTTTGGCCGAAACGCGGGCAAAGTTTGGCCGGCTCGGGAGCGAGTGAGAGATACGCGGATGACGCGTTCTCGTCAGCGCAGACGGAACGATGGGAGCGAGATAACGAGAGGGAGAGAGAGATGGATGACCGGGCTTAATGGCGGCTGCTTTACGGGAGGGAGAGGCGAAAACAGACGCCGCTCTCTCGAGACGGAGCGAGATGAGATACGGCAAACGAGACAGAATATGCGCGTCATTGACTTTCTCTCTCTCTCTCTCTTTCTCTCGTTTATTTTTGCTCATTTCACTTGTTTCATTTTTCTTCGTTCCTAGAGAGAATTTGAAGAAAAAAAACATGCATCTACGATCGAAAAGACTTTTCTGACATTTTTCTAGGGTTCAAAAATAATGAAAAAGAAACAATATGAATTTATGCTTGAAAATGTAACAGCTTTTGCAAAAAATTTGGAATCAATGAGACGAAGATAGAGATTCATTTGTTTCGTCGTACGCTCGGCGATCAGCTGTTGCCTATTCGGCTGTAAACTCGAAATAACGAAGCACCTCGGAGTGCGAGCACTCGATAACGGTTTGGGTTTGAAAATGAGAAAGATTCGAGTGGGCGGCGTTCATTGATGTATTTTTGGCCGAAGGTTGAATCGCGATCGGGGCAAGAGACAAATTGGTAAAATGGACGAGCAATGGCGCCACCGTCGGCGCTCCGTTCAACGATTTTGGTACGTCCACGAAGAAACATTTTTCTTTCTTTTTTTTGCGAACTCTCTCTCTCTCTCGAATACCCGATGAGTTGGCAGACTCATATTCGCGGTACACAATTAAAGATAACATTCCTCAATCTCGAGATACGAGTGAACGTTCGAGAGCGTAAAAAAACATGAAAAAGGTGAGCCGACGCGTTCGCCATCTGGCGGAAACTCTTTGATAACCCGTTTCCGTTTTCCCAAGAAAAGCAAAAAAGCGTATTCCCGCGTATACGGAACGCGTTTCGTCGTTTCAGCTCAATCATCGCAGGCAAAACATTAATTTTGTCGTTACTGCGAGCATCCGAGAGATCATCGATTAAGAATTCACAGCGACCGAGAGCCTGGACAAAATGGCAGCCGGCGTTATCTTCGGATGAACGCATCGAGACGGGCGCAACGTACCGATAATTCGTAACGACTTTGTCGTTTCGAGTCTCGACGAACAAAGCGCTTGAACGTATACGTACATGTATATGTCGAGGAACACGCGCGCGAATAAAAAAATTAATGAAAAAAGTATCAAAAACAATGGGCTCTTCGCGGCGAGCGAAGAGCAAACAAAGATCGCGGAAAGAAAGAAAAAATTGAAGAGAGAGAGGGGGGGAATGAAGAACGTGCTTGGTACGTCGCATCTCGTCGCCTGTCTCTCATTCATTTATTCTCGTTTATCCTCGTCGTAGTCGTCGTTGCCCGGCGAAACGCTCGTTTCGCTATCGAAGAGCGCGAAATGTGCTTCCACTCGTCGCCAGGTGTTTACCAGCGGCGAGAAAAAATCGATGGCTACGAAAATATAAGAGAGGAAAATAGTTGACTCGTGGCGCGAGTGAGAAACAAAGGAAGGACACGCGATGGGTGAAGCCGAGCGTGGGTCTCGGGGCGGGTAGGTGCGCGAGCGTTAATAACGGGAGAAAACTCCCACGAGCGAGAGCGCGGCCGCCCGGCTCGAAGGAGCGATCCCGAGAGAAGCCTCTCCGGCGACGACGCCGTGCGTGCGTGCTTGCGAAACAACGTTCGGGATACGAGAAAATCCGCGCTCTTTCGCAATTCGTATCTCGTCCGCGCGTCGCCGCGTTGAGAAAAGAAATACGCGAATCGAATAATTCCGATTGCCAACTTCCGGTCCGAGATAAATTAACGAGTCTCCCGCTGGGAGTCGTCTCTTCTCTCTCTCTCTCACTCTCCCCCCGTTGTCTCGATTCGACCCACACGAATAAAAAAACGTCTCGTTTCAAAATTTTCGGCAATTCGGTGAAATAATCCCTGCCTTACCAACTCCCGAGCGCCATCTCTCGGCCTCCCGTTCGTAGTTCGTTGCGCGCCAGCCTTTTTTTATTCGCGCTCGCGTTTCCCAGAAACGAGCCGAGCGAGACACGAAAGGGCGTAACCCCTCGTTCGGCAAAGTTTTGCGAATTTTCTGCCGCGCGTCTTTCGTGCGAGCACACGTGGAATATTCGCGCGCAGTTGGGAGAATGAGGGAAATATGCGCGCGGGAACGGGGCCAGTGGCGAGCGAGAGAGAGAGAGAGAGAGAGAGAAAGAGGACGGGAGAAGCCCGCGCGAACGGAGGAGGCGTAGACCGAAGCGACGACAACAAAGCCGCACTGGCCGCTGCACGTTTCGCACACCCTCGCGCTCTTTGTACGTTGCTCTGCAGAGAAGAGAAAGAGGAAAAAAAAGAGGGAAAGACAAAAGAGAAAAGTGTAGCTCGCCATAGCGGACGAAGAAAGCTTCCCCGGATGGAGCACGAGTTTTTCGGGCGTTCCATTACGCGCTCCGTCCTTCTCTCTCTCTCTCTCTGGCTCGCTCGCTCGTCTCGGAAGCTTTGCCATCACGGTAGAAACGCCGCCGAGCCGATACTTCCTTTTTTAGCGGCACCGCTCGCGAGATTTTCCTCGAATTTTCCATTACCCGAGCCTTCCGCAATAATATCTCGACGGCGAAAACAATCCGAGAAATAATAAAACGAGAACGACGCCACTCGACGTTGACACCGTTCGGGGATAATATCTCGCTGAGAATATTTCAGTCATCGAAACATCGCGCGGATATGCGCATTTTTCACGGCGTATGCAGAGAGGAGCGAAAAAACGAGCGTTATCTTCACCTGCATGCCTGAGCGACGCCATTTTCGATTTACGACTGTCAGAATCCGCGCGAGGACG
Organism: Cremastinae sp. A BG-2022a; assembly: GCA_030522545.1. Lineage (NCBI taxonomy): Eukaryota > Metazoa > Arthropoda > Insecta > Hymenoptera > Ichneumonidae > Cremastinae sp. A BG-2022a. The sequence goes on along the minus strand of JAPYYW010000062.1, from coordinate 152,425 downwards.
GCTGCCACGCTTTTATTCACTTTTTTTTTCTTTTTTCATATTTTCTTTTTCAATCTTCTTCATCCGTTAGCTTTACCGGAAACTCCATCCCGGAGAGAAACGTGCGCAGTTGCGAATAAAATGCAATTTTGCAATTTTGCACAGCTGAATTTTTTTCGACGATAAATACTCGAGAGAAAAGCGTGTCGGAAATTATAATCCAACTATGCCTCGATGCATTATTTTTTTGTCTACGATGATTCGAGAACGTTGACCGATGCGTCACCGCATTTGTTATTTTTTTTCATTCTTTTTTTAGATATTTCAACTGAATTTTGATTTAAGAATATATTTTGCCAATTAATTAACGATTGGTATAAATACAGATTTTTTTATTCATATTGTCAAAATAGAATTCATATTTTCAAGTTCTTGAGAACATTGACCGACGCGTCAGCGTTGTTTTTCCATTTTTTTTTTTGGATTCTAAAATTTTTTTAGCGATTAGAATAGAATTTTTGGTTTGAGAATAATTTTATCAAAAATTTCAATGGCTCACATATAAATACTGCATGTATGTGATACTTTCGAGATTTTCTAATATATAAATATATTGATCAATAGAAATTAATAAAATTACAATTTTTACCGATATAAAAACAGAATTCATGTTTTCTAGTTCTCAAGAAAAATGTCAAGAGTACGAAATAATGATCGATGCGTCACTATTTTGTAGTTTTCTATTTTTATCATCCTCGAGCACCTCGGGTCATTTTGAACCTCAGAAAATTTCGATTTGTTGGCGTTTTTTAATTACTTTACGTTTGGAACATTTTTCCACGATATAGAAAAAATAAATGTTTTTTCTTGAATGAAGTGTTATGAAACGATGAAAAGTTATGTAATAGAATTTATATTCTTGGCAAAAAATAATTGGTTCAATTGTTTTTATATTTTTAAATAATACTGGGGTGTAAATGCACCCCATGTGATTAAAGAAATTTTGATATTAGAAATCAGATTAATGGACAAAAATTAACGTCAAGAAATTGCGAATATTATGAACTAATGTAAATTTTTCGATACGTCAGAACGCCATTCACATTTTCTGGTTCTCAAGAAAAATGACGTAAAACCACAAATTAGTCACGATCTTCTAGGAATTTAATAAAGAGATTTAAAGTGCTTTTTGTTGACTACACTACATTTTTCTCTGGATTTATTCTAACGATGATCGACATTTTATGAAAAGTTTTCAACAACTGACCTGTGATAAACGCATTATACTTAATTTTTAAAAATGGTTATTCAAACTCGATAAAAAATTTAACATATGATGTTGCCGTTGTTGGCTGTAACACGGTTATCTTTCGAGTGTTTTCGAACGAGACAAGTAAATTTCCATATTTCCTACATTTTCTAGCATTGAAATTTTATGAAAAATTTTTTATGACTGACTTTTACGGAACAATGTTAAACTATTTAAGAAACGTAATGATAAATTATTATTTCAACTTATTAAAGAAATGGAAAGAAGAAATTCGTCATGCTATTAAGATAGACGTTTCCGTCAAAGTTTTTTTTTCAAACGAGACAACCAAATTTCCATATTTCCCACATTATCTAGCATTGAATTTTTATAAAACATTTTCTGACCGCTACACACGACGAAATTTTGAACGACCTTTGAAAGTGTACTAATTATCATTATTTAAACTTATATTAAATATTAAAGTAATTTAAAGAAGAAAATTTTGATGACTACACTTTCCTTCAAGTTTTTTTAAACGAGACAGCCAAATTTCCATATTTTCATACTATTTTATTGAAATTTTATGGAAAATTTTTTATAATGTCCATTTGGGGCAAAATTTAAGTGATTAAAGAAATGTAATGACAATTAAAAAAACATAATTTCTCCTTGATGAAGAAATTTTTCATGCTACAAAACTTTTCGCTAACTAAACTGTTTCTTCGAGTTTTTTTAAACGAGACAACCAAATTTCCCATAATCTCGTCAACATTAAAATTTTCGTGAAAAATTTTCTAGGACTTTCATTTCTGAATAAAATAGATTCGAGAAATGAAATAATACATTTTTCAAAAAATCATTCATTCGACATAATAAAGGAATGTAAAGAGGAAATTTGTTGTGCTATGAAGCTTTTTGATAACTGCACTTTTACTTCGAGTTCTTTGAACCACGACTATCAAATTTCCATATTTTCATCATTTTCTACCATTCAAATTTAACGAAAAATCTTGTAAGACTTTTATTTACAATTAAATTTAGGCGATTCAAAAAATGCAATGCCAAGAACAAATTATATTTTGGCTTAATACAGAAATTTAAAGAGAAGTTTTGTTATGCTACGCACCTTTTAATGACCTATTTCTTCGAGTTCTTTCAAACGAGTCTATCAAATTTCCATATTTTCATCAGAATTTTCTACCATCGAAATTTTATCAAAGATTTCTATTTACGTCTAAATTTACGCCATTAAAAAAATGTACATAATGATATTTTTTTTTTATATCATTATTTCGACTTAACCCTAGGAATCTACCCACTATCTGTATGATACAAATACCCTATTCTGGGGTTCGCTAACCCGAGCACTTTGAATCGATGTAGCTGACTCTATATTTATCGTACAGAGGTTTGTTTTTTTTTTCGTTTCATCGCTTAAATCCTGAAAAATGAAACGAACAAGTGGGAAAAGACCCCTAATTTTTCCAATGAAAAATGCAATTGAAAAAGCAAAACTTTCGAAATTCCAAAACCGTAACAATTTTCTCCTATTAGGGTTAATAAGGATATTTAAAGAGGACATTTGTCATGTTACGAATAAGCTTTTCGATGACTATACTTCTAACCAGATTTTTTTTTAAAGAAGACTATCAAATTCCTAATCGAAACATATTTTCAATATTAATACAACAGTCATTTTATATTTTATAAATCGTTCAACAATTATGGTAAAATTTTGACAGACCTCCACGATAAACTTATATATAAATAAATATAAAAAATAATAATAATAATTTCAGCATAATCCGAAATCAGTAAACTCGAAGAAGAATAACTCAACACGAAAGATACGCGATTTGGTCAACACAAATATTGTGATCGTTTCATAAGGAAATATTTACTTGTATACGAATATTTTGAACTGGCACTGAATGCGCATATTTGGAAATGAAGGAGAGCGACGCTCGCCATTGAAAAACATTTTGATTTTCCGGAACGTAACATCGAGATATTGCGTCGATCGCGAAAAATTGAAAGAGTCGAAACGTCACCGGCGTTTTTTTTTTCAGATCAAAGTACTCCGCGTGATAAGCGACGTATCTCGACAATTTTTTCGTGTTCGTGGATCGTGCAATGGTCGCTGTGGACACTTACATCACCGCGAGCGCGACGCGAACTCGAACTTTTTTTTATTTTTTTTTATTTCTTTCTCTTTCTCGCCGTTTTGTCACACGCCTTGCCTCGATCAATACACTTTCCCATAGCTCTTCGATAAATCATTCATCGCACCTTTATCGGGACTGGAAATCGCGGAATTCGCACCGAGGATCTTTTCTCACTCGAACGTTCATTCTTTCGAATAAAACAAAATCACAACCGCTCTCATAATCGCGACTCGCGTATCGTCATCTTCCAACGAATTATTCAATGGAATTTCGAGCAACGCGAGAAAATTCAGCCGCGAGTTACTCAATCTCTTCTCTTCTTCGTTCCTTCATTTTTTCACTCTGTCAAAAACGGGAAAAATCTTGACACGCATGATCGGAAGAACCGGACGGTGAACTTGGAAAATTTGAGAAAACAAAAGTGAAGACGATGGAACTCGGGTCTATGCGCGAAAATTGAGCTGACGCGAAATTAACGAAGAACGCGCACCGTCGGCTGACGCGAGGCACTCGAAGAATCGCCAAGTCGAAACGCTGTTAAATTTCACATGGTACGGAAATAACGAAAAAAAAACTTTTTTTTTCAATAAGTAAATAAACTTCAACGATCGCACTAATTACGACACCACGAAAAAGAAGTACGGAATTTTGTAGAAAATTGCGAAAAAATCCTTCGAAAATTCGCGTAAACTTTCAGCATTTTGTTTTCAGAAAAAAAAAGTATTCACAAAATTTTGTAGAAAATTGCGAAAAAAAAACTTTGAACAATAAAAGTATAATATCGTCGAAACGGGTAAATTTTGTACGAAGAAAGAAAAAAAAACCACGATCCCACTTACAGCAGAATAAAAAAAATTCACGGAATTTTATTAAAAATCACGAAACAAGATTTCAAATTATCAAACAAAAAAATCGTTGATTAAATCGCGTAAATTTTCAGCACTTTGTTTTCAGAAGAAAAGAAAAAACATCAACGATGCACTGACTACACAATAAAAAAAAATATCCACAAAATTTTGTAGACAATTACGAAACAAGATTTCGAATAATCAAAGTGTCGAAACACGTAAATTTTTAGCATTTTGTGAGAAAAAAAATAAAAAATCGACGACCTCACTTAGTACAGAATAAAAAAAAATCCACGAAACAATATTTCGAATCGTCAAACAAAAAATCATGAAATCGCGCAAATTTTCAGTATTTCACTTCCAAAAGGAAAAAAAAAAATATCGACTGCAAAAATTCACGAAATTTTGTAAAAAATCGCGAAACTTTGAATTACCGAAAAAAAAAAGTTTTTCGTCAGAGCGTGAAAATTCTCAGGATTTTTTATCCGCAGAAGAAAAAATAAAATTCAATGACTTTGGTGACTGCAAAAACAAAAAAGATTGAGGGAATTTCGTAGAGGATCGTCCGTCGATTGGAAAAATTGTCAGGGAAGCCATGTCGCGGTGAAACGGTCGTTGAAAAACGAGTCTCGGAACGGGAATCGTCTCGTAACGTCTCTTCCGAATCTTCTAATAAACACGCGATACTTTCCAAATTCGAGAAATCGAATCTTTTTCGGGTACCGCGTTCGAAATCGCGTTCCGGGCAGCGTTACGTACGCGTACCGCGTAACGGCCATCATCGACGGTTCTAACGGTATTTCGCCTCGTAAATGTATTCCATCGGGGCGAGATAACGTTAACAAGTTAACGCGCGACGTATCGAACACCACGTACCGACGAACGCTTTGCTGCGCACTCTTTCTGGCTCGACGAACACACACGCACGCACGAGAGCGCATTTCTTGCGCATTTTTCGAACATCCGATTAAACTAGTTTCAATCCCGGGTATCGAATTACAAACAAACAAACAAAAACACGAAAAATAAATCCTATATTCTTCGACTCGCTCATTTTACAAAAATGGCGAAATTCATCGCGATTTAATCACTCAAAAAACACGATTTTATACTCGACGAGAAACACACGCGCGAGAGCGCATTTCTTGCGAATATTTCGAATAAAAATCCTATATATCGAATCTCCAGAGGCACAAACGAAAAAAATAAAACCGTCAACTCATTTGACCAAAATACCGAAATTCGTCATGATTTTACCACCCAAAAAAAACACAATTCCATACTCGACGAAAAACACACGCGCAAGGACGCATTTTTCGAGTAAAAATCCTAGATATCGAATCGAATTCCATTCTTCAACTCGCTTATTTTACGCGAAAACGACGAAGTCCATTACTATATATTGCCACTCAAAAAAAAACACAGGCACACGAGCGCATTTCTCGAGTTCTGAATATCGAATTGCCAAAAGAATAAACGAAAAAAAAAAAAGACAAAATCCTAATCGTCAATTCGTTCATTTGACGAAAAAGCTAATCGCGATTTAACCACTCAAAAAAAACACGTTTTCATACTCGACGAAGAACACACGCGTGGGAGCGAATTTTTCGAAAATCCGATCGAGCGAGAAAAAATCCTGGACATCGAATCGCCAAACGAACAAGGGGGGAAAAAGCGCCGAGAAATAAATTCGATATTCGTCAACTCGCGCATTTTACGAAAATGACGAAATTCATCGTGGTTGCACCACTGAAAAAACTGCGATCGAGAACATCGTATTCGTCACCTCTCGTCGTTACTATCGTTATTCCTACGCTAGCTCTCTATTATTATTATTATTATCATTATCATCGTATTGTTATTGTTATTATTATCAATGCAATACGTACAATCGTTCGCGTTCCGTCGCTTCGTATTTATCCTTGGATATCGCCTCGCACTCTCGTTTCACGTTATTTCTTTTTACATATCTCGGAAATGAAAGCTCTTTTTTTTCCTTATTTTCATCATCGGAGAGCGATACTTGATCGATCATGGCAACATTTTTCGCGAGGAAACATACTTTGGTCGCACTCTCACCATTTTTCCGAAACACCGTTATTTTTTTCTTTCTTTTCTTTTTTTTTAATTTTATTAATTCTTCGGCTCGCTCGTCGATTGGCTTTCACGTCGCGCGTCTCGGTTAAATACACACAATCGGCACAATTTATTCCACTTTTTTCGTTTTCCCTCGGCGTCGCCGATCGTCGATTATATTCCTGATTCCGGAGCACTCGAGCCACACATTCTTTTCCTCGCGATCGTTTTTTTTTTCCCTCGTCGAGCTGCGTCGCGTCCGAAGTACGCGAGATTATCGGGGATCGACGGAGCACGTTCGTTACCCGATTTTTATTTCGACCATCATTTCCATTGACCCTCCTTCGCGCGATCCGAATTCTCGTCGCGTATATCCGCGCGCCAGCGCTGAGAAAACTCGATTCGGAGAATCGAAACGACGAGAGAGAGAGAGAGAGAGAGAAGAAATTCGAACCGAGATACAACCCGAACGTGGTGGAAACGTTCCGCAACGTTTCCTCGTCCGCGAGAATAAAGGGACTTTCGTTGTCTCGCTGGGAACCAAAAAAAACGGGTGTTACGAAAACACGCGGGGAGAGAACGGGAGCGGGACACACGATTATCCGAGTTTTGCCATTAAATCAAAAGAAAAATTCTAACGCGATCTCACAGGTGCGTCGGTTACACCCGTTCTCCTCTCTCACTCACTCTCGACGCTCTTCCGTGTTTCTTTTTTTTTCTTTCTTTTTTCACTCACATGACACTGGTCGAACGCGCGTACTCCAGGAGAAAATCCAATTTTGTTGAACCTTCGGGGATACTCTCGAGGTTTTGAGGGGAGAAAAAGAGGGAAGAAAAAACGAGGCGCGATTACGAAACTTTTCGTGCGGAGGCGAGAGAGGACGATGAGGCGTTTTTCGCGCGAACGATGGCTGCCACGTTGGAAAAAAAAAGAAAAAGAGAGAGAGAGAGAGAGAGAGAGAGAAATAGAATGTTAGCGCAAAATGCAGGAGTAGAGTCGAGGGGCTGAGGGGAATGGAGAAAAGGAGAGACCGAGCGAGGAGTTTTTGGCCGTGCCGTTGGCTCGCCCCGAACGCACCATTTTCTCTCTCACGCCCGCTCGAAAATGTACTCGAATAACTTTTTTTCCCGTTTGCCGTGTGCTTCGGGAGTATACTCACGCGGGGTGTCACGAAGCGAGCGCAGCAACGTCGAGCGTCAATCCCGTAACGTTTCGCGGAAAACGAGAGCCGAGCGCGCGATGTTCGGGGGCACACGGGCACAAGGCGAGGGAGAACGAGAAAAGGAGCACTCCCGGGGTTCGCTTACCCCGCGAAAGAAACAGCACGGAGAAAAGGAAAAATGGTGAAAAGAGAGCGAGAGGGAGGAAGGGAAAAACTAGGCGTATTTTTCAGATGTTTTGCGGCGAACGAGCGCGCGAGGAGCGTACGGCTCGCTATCGTGTACACAGGCAGTGTGAGGCCACGACACGGCGTAACGACGTTTTTTTTTCTCTCTCTCTCTCTCTCTCTCCTCTCTTCTTCCTATTTCTCGCTATTTTTCCGGTTAAAAAGTGGCGAATTTTCACAATATCCGTACCCCACGATCAGCATCGTCGAGAGGCTTCCCTCTCACGCACTCGGGATCCCCATTTGCCGATATAGCCACCAAATAAACTATGAAAAAGTCGAATAGAAGAGAGACGGCGGCGGTCACATACGCGCGCACAGCCAGCCACCGCGGCAAACTCGCACACCCGCGTTTCACACGTACACGAACGCACTCACACCGTCAGAGGGAGCGGCCACACGAACGCGAATTCTAACACAACGGAACGGGGACACCCCAGTGACAGAGACGGATGTATAAACCTCCAACACGCGTACACTCTTCGTCTGTTTTTCTCCTCCGTACGCGTACACGTACAATCTATCGAGTACGGCTGTATGCCTCGCACTGTATACATATACGAGGATACTATACGGAAAGGCGCGCGCGATGGACGAGTCGAGGCATGTACGCGGCGGGGCGCGTGTGAGAGAGCGAGCGAGACAGAGAGAGAGAGAGGAGGAAGCGGCAGCGCTCTCTCTCAGCTTCTTGTCGAAACAGCGGAGCCAGTGGAGCGGCCAGCGGAGAGAGAGACAATTCGCTACAGCGACGCGCGGCTCTCCCGTGTGTTTGCTGCTGCTGGGTTTAGAGAGAGTGTATGTGTGTGTGTTTGTGAGGTGCGCGGGAGCTCGGTAGAGGGGGAAAAATCGGCACTTCTCTCTTACATGTTCGGTAAGAATCTCGAGCGGGCAATGGGTTTGGAGTATGGCCGCAGTGCCGATGACAATGATGATAAAACGATGACGACGCTTCCCGCCGATGGCCGAATTCGGTGCGCGAACGCGCGCCGTTGGTACGCCGGTGGATTTTTCAGGGCCGCCGGGTTAACGTCACGCGCGCGCGGGCCCAGCCTCGCAATACAGATAAAGAGAGCCCGGAGTCGCGCACGGCCGGGCGGCGAGGGGGCCGAGGCGAGATACAGGCATGCCCGCCGAGGATCGAACACACACACCGTGCGCGCGAGACGAGAGAGAGCAGCAGCGGTGGCGGCGGCGGCGCGCGGACGGACGTAAGGACGGACGGTCGGACGACTTGGCCGGGATACCGAGGACGACGAGTTACAGCGGCGGCGACGGGGGGAGGGGAGAGGACGCGAGAGAGAGAGAGAGAGAAGCGAGCGACGTGTGTCTGGACAGGCGGCGGGGAGGGACGGCCGAGCGACGGAGAGAGAAAGAGCGAAAGAATCGAGTTCGGGCCGGTGGTGGGAGAGAGCGCTAACGTCGCGGCGGCAGAGAGGGCACTCGCGGCAGCACAGGGACGAAGCCATTCCGTTCGGTGCCCCGGGTTTTCTCTCTCTCTCTCTCTCTCGTGACTCTCGGGTTTAGAATTACCTATTTTATACACATATATGTAACTTTGTACACACGAAAATATACGTATACTCGCGGCACTCTTTGGAATACGTACATATACATACTTTGTGTATATTAATCGCGCTACTGCGATTAATACACGTATACCTATTATAAACGCGGGCTTTGTACATTCAGCAATCGAATAAAGATAATTGCGAGGTTAGAAAAGAGTAAAATCCATTGCGTGTGCGTAAAATGCATTTTTCAACGGTTTTTTTCCGAGCGCTATTTTCATACGAGCGCGGAATTCGCAATAAAGGATTCGCCGCGAACGTCGAGCGATGATGAAAGGAATCGATGAACGAGCGAGGTGCCATCGTCGCCCTTTCTCTCTCTTGGATACGAAATATAAAAATAGTATAGTCGAAGATATTGTCACGCAAGCTCCGTTCGAGAATACATCACGCGAGATGGAAAGAGCGAGGAGGCGCGGGCTCGTGGGGAAACAGCCGCGGAGGAATGATTGAGGAATCAATTTCAGCGGAATTAACGAATCTCAACGAATCACAAGACCGTGAGAGAGAGAGAGAGAGACGCGTCGGGCTTTCGGGCGTGAAAATGACTACGCCCTTCCTCGATTCCTGTCTTCTTCCCCCTTCTGATATTATTATTACCTTTTTTTTTCTTTAATAAAATAAGACGAGAGAGAGAGAGTACGGAAATGAAGGAGGAACGGAAATGCGGGGCTGAGAATTATTTTTCTCGCCCGTTTCGGGATTTAATTCTCGATGCAGGTTATTTTGTTGTTATTCTGAGGTAAAGTACACGGGCGTGTAGGTGCGCGGGGAGAGGTTGTGCACCGCGAAATCTGCAAAGTTGCTGCTCGTCGTTTCGTTTATTTATGTGTGCATGCAGCGAGCGAGTGCGCTCGGCGTTTCGTAGGTGCACATAGGACGAACGTCGGGAGCGAAACGACGACGCCGAGAGAGAGAGAGGGAGCGGACGAGCTATACCTTCCCGACTTAAAGGGGATAGAGCATTGAGGAATTTGACTCGTCTCGTGCGAAACACTCATCGCTACAACGCCCATCGGGCATGACATTTTTTCAGGACCTTCAAAACTTGGACGAAACTACGATTCTCTTCCATCTCTTGTCTCTCTCGCTTCATCGTTTTTTTTTTCGTCATCCATCGCGTTCTTTCATGTCGCAGCCCACAATTTTCGTCCGGTACTCCGTTTTATCACGTGTAAAATGCGAATAGCGCCATTTCGGCGTAGCATTACGCTTACCGGAAACAAATGGCCACGTCGAAACAAAAATAATCTCGCGCGACCTCGAAATCCGAGTTCACGGGAGTTATTAATGCTTTTCCCTCCGATTCGGCTCCTCACCAATCGCCATTTTGAAAATGATTCATCTCCGCGTTTTACTACACGATTATTTTTTAGACAAATAGGTTTGGAAGCGTCTTCTTTGTGTTTTTTTTTGTTTTACTTTTTCGGAACTTGAGCTTTGAATGAATATTATATACGATTCAAAAATTCATGCAGAAAATCAGTCTATAAATGCAATTTATCGTTTTTCTTTTCTTCTCACTTGAAGCTCCCGAAACTCGTTCATCGAAAAACATCTCGTTCGATTTGAAAATTTATTTGGACATTCGTCGAATTTGTTTATTAAAGTCACAAGTAACTTTAAGTATTTCTTAAATTTTTCTTCTTGTCGCTTTTAAAATGAATATATCGAAAACATTTTACTCGATTCGTAAATTTATATATTCGTCAAAATTCAGCGTTAAAGCAGCCTAATGTAGTTTTAAAGCATTTTCTGCCTCTTCGATTGATTTCTTTAAAACTTAAATTTGGTACAATGGCATACGAAAACTTATCTCAAAAGCTTAATGGAATTTAAATTATTTTCTTTTCCACTGACTATCTCAACATTAAAAGTCTGGAAAATTCTATTCGATTCGAAATTTTATCCCAATTCGTCAAAAATCTTGTGAAATGCATTATGTTACTTGCAATATTTTTCCTGGACTTCTAGAAAACTCAAATTTCGAAAATTTATAAAGATTCGTAAAAATCTTTTTTACCCGACTTTAAAAAAATTTCAATAAAAGAAATATCATTCGGTTCAAAAATGTGTATGGATTTTTCAAAACTCATCCTCCGACCCAATTTAATTCAAAGTATTTTCGTTATTTTAAATCTAATTTTACTCGAAATCTTATAAAGATTTATCTAAAGTAATTTATAAAGCGTATAATGTAATTTAAATAATTTTCATTATTTTTCTTGACTTTTTTATTTCGAAAAAATCTCGTTTGATTTAAAATTTTATAAAAATTCGGCTAAAGTAATTTAATGTAATTTTAGAAAATTTCATTAATTTTTCTTGATTTCGCAGATTCGCAATCTTATTAAAAATCTCCAAAACTGATATGAAAAACATAACGTGATTTGAATCATTTTCATTATTTTTTCCTCAACTATAAAAAAAAAACTGTAATGTGAAAAAGTCGATTCAATAATTTATACGGTTTCGTCAAAACTCGATTAAAAAGCCTAATGTACTTTAAAGTACATTAATATTGTGGTTCCTCGACTTGTTTAAAATTTTAATCTGGAAAAAATCTAATTCGATTCGAAAATTTCTATGGGTTCATGGAAACTCATTTAAAAAGCCTAATTCATTTTAAATTGTACTTTTTCCCACTGACTTTCTCGATTCTTGAATTTTTTAAAAAACAAAAAAAAAAAAGAAATTCGAACATTTATCTGGATTCGTGAATTCTTTAAAATTGGTGGTTGCAAAATGGAAGCTCGCTTTCCGTGTCTCGTCAGCGCTATTAATCGGGTTGGATCGAGATGAAATCGAGGAATCACTCGCGGAAAAGGTACGTGTGTTGGATTGTAAGCCGGACGTACATAACTTCATCGATCGCTCGTCGTTGATGGCGGCTAGCCATGCTTGGGCTTGTGCTCGATATATAAAGTTCCGACTGAGAACATATACGAGAATTAGTTAGAGTTTCGCCTCGTTCTAAGACCATTCTTTTCAATCGCGATATTTTTATACGCAAGTTTCCATTTTCCAATCGACTTCTCCTTCGCCATCCCCGCTCTTTCTTCATTCCCGCCCGAAACTTGTTAACTCGATTTAAAATTCTCCAGAATGAAGAAAACAAACAACGAATATCCATTTTATACATTTTCACATTTAAAAGTACAATGATATATTCTCCATAAAGAAAAAATAAACAACGAATTTCCATTTTTTATATTTTCAGATTTATTTCAGGATCCATTTTTTTTTCTTTCAATCTCTATCGAAAATATAAACGAAAGATTATGCACAGACGAGAAAATAAACATGAAATTTTTTTTCTACATTTCCAGATGTATTTCTGAAACGATTTTTCTTTCTCTCAACATCGATGAAAAATATCATGAAAAATTCTGCAAGACTCAATAACAGATACCGAAATTTCATTTTCTACGTTTCCATATTTATTTCCGGAACGATTCTTTTAACCTCGATATAAAATATAATTTAAAACATTCGATTGCATAAAGACAAATTACATTATTAAAAAATTATCAGAAACACGATAATCAGCAGAATTTTCAATTTTCTACATTTCAAGATTTATCCCCTCAAAAAATGTACCCTGCTCTCAACCTAGTTCGACAGTATGTTAGCTCTACTCTTCATTTCTCTACCAATGGCCATATTTTATCTTAAATTTGGCTTTTTAAAACTGCAGACGATCTTTTTTTTTGAGTAAATTTATTCCAAAATAGTCAATTTTTTTGAGAAACAGCCAAGTTCAAGATGAAATATGCTGATGAGTAGAAAAATAAAGAGCAGAGCTAACGCACTGACCCTATAGTTCGAACGTAACAAAGTTGAAATAATTTTTCGACGTGAGAAAGGCAGAAGTGCGTCTAAAATCGCAATCACAGGAGCATTTGGTAGAGAGATCCATATTGCGCGTCCACGGCGTGTTTTCGCTACGGCAAGGGAGAATCGGAATTTGAAAGAAAGAGAAAAGAGTCGAAATGATCGGTGGGGAGATTGGGGATGGAGGGGAGGGGGTGCCAGAGGATACGGCACTGGGAGATCAGTCGTCGGAAAGCGAGGTTGGCCGCCCGCGGCTGGGTGGTGCTTCTCGCTGGCGCGAGGCTACTGCGGCGCTCGAGCGGAGAGGGGAAGCGCGAGATGTGCTAGAGCGCGTCGTAGGCGGGACGGGAGAGAGCAGCGAGAGGGCGACACAGTCGCCGATCCCAGAGCGCTCGTGCGGCGGGGCACGGCGTCGTTCGACGAGAAAACCGTGTGTGTATACGCATAGCGTGGAAAGTACACAGAGAGACTGCTCGCTCGCTCGGTGCGAAAGCCGTGCAGCCTCCGAAAAGGGACAATCTCTTCTTCGGAGCACCGTTTCTCCCTTATTCGCCCGAGCAGCGAAGCCCACATGGCCCGAACTGCCCAATAATAATCATTAAATATGAAACCGTAACGATTCTCAGTCGTACTTATTTCATGTATACCCTTTCATTTCGAATGACTCTTTTAACTCGAGTCGAGCGAGAAAGATTTCGAACGAGCGGAGAAATATTTCTGGTCCGTTGCGACAAGGATGCAACCGGGACTCCGGGCGTGCTGTCTCTTTCTAAATTTTACCCAGTCCTCCGGTACGGTGAAGTACACGGGGCGCGGGCTATGTTTTTCTACGTCTACGTGTGTACGAGACACTCGCCGGAGTTACGGGATCGGCAACGTCGCGAGCTCTCTCTCTCTCTCTTTTTCTCCTTCTCTCTCGGCAGATCCGGCAACGCCGCCGCTCTACGAGCCGCTGCGTTTCTCGGCGGTTCGCTTCTCTCTCTCTCTCTCTTTTTCTATCTCTATCTCCGTCTCTCTCGCGTGCTGCTCACCAACACAAGCGCGGCCCCGGATCGACCAACACGCGCTCGCCCGAGCCTCCGGTGAACGGGGGAGAAGGAAAAGAATCCCGTTCTTACTGGCGTCGAGCGAGATGAGAGTCGCGAGCGAGACGGACGATTCCCGAGAAGAAACGACGTGTCGCTCCGAGGATCGTCAACTTTTCCTATACCCGGAGTCTTCAATTTTTAGAAGGAAAGAGGTAGACGAAAATTGCAGAAATCCTTCGCGATGGCAAAAAGAAACACGCGGAGACGAGGAGAGAGAGAGAGAGAGAAACCGTTATAAAGAAGCTCCCCTGTTAGAATAACGACGCGTACATGTTTACAAAAACGTCGAGACAGAATGATGCGAATAAAATGGCAGCTTCATTCTCTTTCCTCAGCCTCTCTTTGATCAGTCTACCGAACGCTAAATTCCGTTTTTATGCGAAACACGAACTTTTCGGAAGTTCGGCCGAAACCGTTCAGCGCGACGCAGACTCGTTAAATATAAATACAATCGAGGAGAGCGCGTCCTGCGATTTTTAATCTTGCACGAAACAAGAAGCTTGTGGCGCGGATTGGCAGCAGGGTATCCTGATTCGATTCGGCAGCCAAACTGACGTGAATAATTTACTGTATTTGCGCCGTTTACTGCATCTTAGCTTGAACGAAAATTTAGCTTCTGGTTTATAATACACCATAGAGAGAAAGAGAGAGAGTCGCATTTGCGATGCGAAATCGAATTTATATCTGAAATTCGCAACGAGAATGGTGGAAAAAGGATTATTCGAAGAGTTTTCGCCCCGAGTTTATCGCTCGTTCGATCGTTCATCTTGCAGCTCGCGAGTGACGCGAGACACCGAGAGAAAAGCAAACAAAAAAATGGAACTCCCAGCTGGATGGAAGACTCGGACGAGCGGTATGGTATCGCTCAAAAATAATTCTTTCTTTCCTTCTCGCTCGCAAAATATGACGGACTTCGACGAATGCTGCAGAGAACGCGAATAACACGGTGGAGGGAGAAGCGAGAGAGAGACGGAGCGCTTTTAACGATGTTTACAATTGTCTCTCCGTCGTTGGAAGCTTCCGCTCTCTTCGTCTTCCATCGTCAAACAACGCTCATCATTTTTTTTTTCACTTGACTCCTTCACATTTGCGAATCAAGAAAATCGATGATACGAGCCACACACGTATCGCCAACGTTATTTTTTATATCGCGCTACGGATTACGTACGACGTTTTGTTTCGTGTCGAATCATCGAACGTTTTTCCCTGCGAAAAAAATAACGATGCAACGAGGTTATCGACCGAAATGGATCAAGTAGAATAATTCGTGTTATTTTTTTTATCACCAAGCGACTTATGTTTCGCCTGGTGGGTTGTACGAGGACAAAGAGGATACGTTTCTAACAGTAAGCAGTTCTTGCACCCACGAGCCTCATTAGCGGTAGGGAGTTAAATGAACGTTGAGAACTTGAAAAGAAAAAAAAAAGCGACGTTGTTCGATGACGAGAAAGGAGCCAAGACATGATTTTGCGTGGCATCGCCAGTGATCGTGATCATCGATGTTACATAGTGACAAAAAGAGATGTATAGAGAGAGAGGGAATAAACGGGAAGAGGGATAGAAAAATGTTGGTTGCGACGACGCCGCCGCACCTCGCAGCAAACGGCTCTATATCAGCAGCGAACGATGCACGATCAAAACTTCTCCGTTTCATATCGTGCTCACGGCCACGGAGCATCTAAAGCGTGGAAGAACGTAAACTCCGTGCTCTGAAAGTCGCTCCGAAATCTGGCGAAAGAAACGGCGCCACCGTCGACGTTTCATCAATTCATGTATATAGTTATACTTGTTTCAATTACAGGAGACAAATTTCACTTATCGCCTACAAAGCCTTTGTCCTATTCTTATTATATTGGTTTTGGGTCTTTGTGAACGTTTTGGACGATAAGTGGAACGCGCCCATGATCGTATATACGCACGACTCAGAAAACAAGCGTAATTTCTGCGTCGTGTGTTCGATTTTTCAGCAACCTGCTTTTGCGAATAATGAGTAAAAGGTTAATAAATTATACTGCGTTTAAGTTATATTTGCTTTTCCTTCATATATTTTTCCAAAAGAAATCAAATATTTTTTCAGTATATATATCAAACACCTTGATTTTTATTTCTAGTAATTTAGCTTATATTGTCTTGAATTTACAAACGCAATTTATTTATTTAATGAATAATTCTTGTAAATAAAATTGTGGTCGAATTAAAAAGAATAAAAACATAAATAACTTGATAAGAGAAGTCTGAAAAACGTTTTTTTAAAATCTAATTGATAAATCCAATCTTTCGAATGATCTGTAAAACGAATAATTTGTATTTTGATGAAATTCTGATTGAATTTACAAAAGCTTTTCATTTTAAGCAGGTTTTTTTTATTACACTGGAATTTGTATAGTATGATTAAATTTATATAAGTGAAGAATAAATTAAGAAATGTGCATAATTCAATCCAACTCAATATCTTCCAGCGAAACAAGGACGAATTAAAAAAGATGAGCGAGGAAGAACAATCGATAATTTTTCTTTAATTTTTCACTATAAATCAAATTTGTTAGTTTAATTTATTTAAAAAAATATTTAAGTCAAAATAATCAAATTTATTACACAAAAAAATCTGTTATTTTTATGAAAAAACCAATTACCACGAAAAAATTAATATAATAATATTATCATATAACTTCAATCTTTTACTCATTTATTAAATAATTAATGACTCTAGAATCAAACACGAGACTCGAGATTTTCATCAAATGTATTTTTTAGACACGACAGGGAAAAATCTCTCGTCGCGCCTCCGTTACTGTGGCGCAATCCCACATTATTTGTTGCGCGATTTTAGGTACTACGCCATTTTGATCTACAGCCATATGCAGTGTACACTCTAGGGCGTGTTCCACTTATCGTCCAAAACGTCCACAAAGTCCGAAAACCAATGTAATAAGGATAGGACGAACGCTTCGTGGGCAATAAGTGGAATTTGCCTCTAGTCTCCCTGAACGTAATAATTGCGACGTGATTGTTGTTTGGAGAGGGAAAACGAGACGCATGCGCTCAGCACTGCGACTGGCGTGAGAGGCAGATCTCCATAAACATGTCCTTCGCTTCGAGAGGTTCAACTCACGTGCTCTTTGTTATGAAAACTTCAAACTGCACTCGAGTTCGAATGGTGCCGCCTGAGATAAGAGAGCAGCACCGTACGGACCGCATGCGCGTGTGATCCAAGAGCTCAGTCGATAATGCAGATTCGAGAAAAAATAAATAAAATAAAGTAGGAAAAAATTCTATTCAAAAATTACTACATTTCAACATACTGTTGAAGTAGCACGTTGTTGCAGTAATTAACTTTGATGATTTTTCGTTTAAAATCTGAATTTCTCATTATAAAAATGATATATAATAAAAGTTATAAATATGTACATTTCTTTTTTGTAAAAAGCTTTATAAGTTGTCAATATAAAACTCTTATTGATGCAAATCATTGATATTTTCGATAAAAAATTTTCTACTTGGTGCGAAAATTAACAAACTTCGGGCACCAACAGCGCCAGTTCAATACGTGACGATAAAAAAAAGAAGAATGGAGATTCGTTCCGATTCACCACAGCGCCCCCACTCGCGTGAGGACATGTCAGCACATATGGCAATTTAAACTCGCGTCGTATATGCACTCCCATTTGTTGTTATTCCTCACTCGTGACGTTTTATCAAATCTTACAAAATGACTCCACCGCTTACAATATCATCAAGCGTAATCGAGGTAAAGTTTTATTTTACCTTATTTTCTTCGTAACCTGCTTATAGCATCAAGAATTATAACTGTGTCACTGAAAGAAACATTAATTTACTGACTGACAATTATTCGGCATTTCTCTCATTAAGAATTTATTTTGAATGTCCTGTCATTTCAGCGCTTACAAAATGTGCACACTTCCACCACTGGCCGCCTGTACGGAGTTATGTATGACAATGCGCTCACTGTTTTAACGTTCGCTATCAATCCATCGGACAACGAGGAGTGTTCGTTGGAACCTGTTTCTCTGCAGCCAAACATGCCCGCAGAGGTCGATCTCTGCGGTGTGTTGTTCATAGGAGAACGCGAAGAACAAATTCCAGATGCCTTCAAGGTATAAGACGTAAATCCCATTTATAAAGACGTTTCCATTAATTGTGTTTACAAAGAAAGCAATTGTTTCTGTAGGACATTGATATAACGGACAATCCGCTCCTAATAAAGTATTCATTGAAAGATGCCAATGTTCAAGCATATTATTACGTTCACGAGACATTGCAATCTGCTCGAAAGGTCGAAATCATAAGCGACGAAGATATTTGGCAAAGATTTTCCTACATAAGGGTCAAAACGTGCTTCCCCGTAGTCACAATAAGAAATGAGATAGTTCAGGCTCTTCAAGAGACTCGCAAGGAAGTAGGTTCATCGTTTTATTTATATTTTTTTTCAGTAATTGTTTATTTTGTGGTAGAACTTTTACTGACATTAGAATTTTTGCGTGTAGATGGCCTCTGGAAATGTGGGATTTTCATTTCCACAGAGTAATACTTATCTCTTAGGTACAGATAGTGATAGCAAAATGATGTCTGTACAGGACCTTGCTTCTGCACCTGACAACGTGTTTAATAAAAATCAGAAGAATCAGATGATAAAAAACATTCCTGAAATAGAGGTAAGTAATAAAAACTACTGATACATGATTTTTCATTTTTTTTTGCGTGCAGTTAAATTTTTAATGATTTTACGAACGATTTTAATCAGGATGCCATTCAAGCAACTATGCTGACGTCAATGACACGAGAAAAAATAAGCGAATCCAATCTTAAATGTGCACCAGCGTTGCATCACGTGAAACGTGACAAAGATTTATTTAAAAATAATCCTGGTTACGTAAAAAAGAGCCAAAATTTGACGCTCATTATTTTTTTAGGTGAATTCGAAAGTCTGCAATTTCATCTACAAATCGATGCACTGTCGGTCGTCGGACAGAACGTGACAGCGGCACAACTTTATGCAATTTTAGTCGAATCGGTGTGCCGAAATATACGATTAATAGAAAGATCTATTGTCGAGCAACAAGAAAATGAAAAGCTCAGACTTCCTATACCGTTGCATTTTAAACCACGCGCATGTGGACACTTGATTACACTCGCTTATCCAACGGACACTCATGACGACGATTTATGTGAGTTTTTAGAATTCTTTAATACATTTCTTTTATTCAACGTACAACACTGATAAAAAAATATGAATCATAGATGAGTTGAATCAAGTAAAAACATTTAGTTGGTTCGCTATGGTTCATTCAATATTAACCCTTTGCACTCGGGACCTTTTTCGCGCGATTGAAAAAGGTGAGTGAGAGTCACCTCTCGAGTGCAAAGGGTTAACATACTCAAAGTAATTGATTCTTTACTTCAGCAAATGATTTTTATCTTTTAAATATATTTTTTATTCACATATATATATTTTTATCAAAATGAAATGATTCTTTTTTCAAATAAGTTTGTAATACAGATTGTTCATGATTGAACAATAATTTAATAATTAATGGATTTTATCTTCAATGATGTTTTTTTAATCTTGACAAGGAACCGTGCGTTAAAAAAAAGTGATCGAAAAATTTTTTCAGGCGAATATCGCAAGCGTCTTCATAGTGTTCTCGCACTCGATTCGACGCGGCCTTGTTTCAGAAGAGGAAACGTTGTTAAATTTTTCAGCGACCTTAAATCGAACGAGCCACTTTTGAATCCTCATGCAGCTATTGTCTCCCATCCAGAAGGTGCCTAATTATAATAAAAGAAACCAAACAAAATTCTCCTATGTAATTAAAACATGATAAACAATATGTCTTTTTACCTTTTAGAAGGACAACTGGCAATGGTCGATGGATTGTATGCTTACCATCACTACATGCAAGATAATTTTGATGATAGTGGTTGGGGATGTGCATACAGAAGTCTTCAAACCATCGTCTCCTGGTTCAGGTAAAACGATCGAATTGGTATTCAATAGATGATTTCGGAATTTAAATTTTAGGATTGCATTTCAATTAAATATGCAAATTGCAAGATATAAAAAGTTGATACAGGGAAGGATGGAGCTTGAATATAATTTATAATTTTCTTCAGGCTTCAAGGTTACACCACCCGAAATGTTCCATCCCACAGAGAGATACAAAAATGTCTGGCCGACATAGGTGACAAACCGTCATCCTTTGTGGGTAGCAAGCAGTGGATCGGCTCTACGGAAGTTGGTTTTGTGCTGGAAACTCTGTTAGGAATTACCATTAGAGTTTTGTGTGCTTCCAGCGGTGGAGAAATGTCTGACCTTGCAAACGACTTGTTGCATCATTTTGCAACCCAAGGCACACCAGTTATGATCGGTACGCTCAATATTTTTTACTTCCATTGTATCAAAACAATTATTTCATTCTGACATTATTTAAAATTTTGACATCATTCAGGTGGCGGAGTTTTGGCTCACACAATACTTGGAGTCAGCTACAATGAGAAAACCAATGATGCTAAATATCTTATTCTTGATCCACACTACACAGGTGCAGAAAATTTAACAACAATATTGAATAAACATTGGTGTGCATGGAAAGGCAATGACTTTTGGAAAAAAGATGCGTTCTACAATATGTGTTTACCACAAAGGCCTATTACAATCTGAACCAATTCTGTAGATAAATGTAAAATAATCAGATGTATAACTTACTGTTTTCCATACAAGGTGAAAGGAGTTTCCATTGTTTTAAATATTCTTAAAATTAAAAAAAAAAGTTACAACTATTAATGTGTAGATAATGAGCATTTAATAAACATAACTTTTCATATCTTATCCCAGTTTATTACAAACTTAATTAGCAACGAAGCAAGGTCTACAGAACGAATGGTGAATCAATAAAATACATTGTTGAGAATGGTAGATTTAATGTCTATTCTGTATCTACAAAACATTGTCTTTAATTTTTTGCTCCCTAAGAGAGCACAAGTTAGCTATACATATTATCGACATTCTATCTTTTGTTTGTAAAACAATTTAATGAGTTTTACTTCATTATTGAAAAATCAAATAGAAAAATTAAATCTTAAAGATAGACAAATCGAACGTTGCTAATTATGAGATGCAAATTTGTTGTTTTTTTTTTGCTGATTCATCATGAAAATCCACTAGCTGATTTTTGCAGTAATTGCGAATATCTATTGCTTATAAATAGGGAAACATCAATAAATCTATCAACGCAATTGTTCAAGCATGTCTCCGTCCGACTGTCCAATTTGATGCCTGGCTTGTCAACGCACTTGTCCCAACAAATGTCATTGAACTCGTGTAGCTGCACGAAAAATACAAAAAACAAAAGAAATTTTATGCAAACATTGGATGATGCAAAAGTGTTCGCGGATAAGGTTATATAAAAAATTACGAGAGTGTCTTACCTGAGCAGTGACTTCGGCTTTTTGTTTCTCTATCATCAAGAATCTTTCGAGCTCGGCGTCAACGCCCTTGGACGATGATGACTTGTCAGCATTGCTGTCGAATGCGGAGTCACTGAAACTTGGAAAATCCGACATTCTTTTTTACAGTTCCTCGTGTCGTTCTCGAGATCGAAACTGTTCCAACAAGTCCTCGTTTATCGCGTTCGCCGGGGCATGATATTCTCAAAATTCGTGTTTCCCATAGACGGCCAATCGGGAATAAGTTCCAAGGAACAAACGTATTTGTCAATCTGCCGGATTGGCTGATTCTCTTGGTGAGCGTCGTGCTTTCGTTGCCGATTAATCAGGTGGCAGCACCTCTCGAGACGTGTCGTTCTCGCACATGTTTATTCGTCAATATATAACCAAACCGTCCAAATCTTCAAATGTAACTCATCGGCGAATATCAAAAAAATTATTTAATTGGAAAAATGAGAGAAATTCCACTGTCCCGTTGCGAGCGGGAATTCATTAATAGATGTATCAATGAGAACAAGGTAAAAATCCTTATTATTTGCTTTGCTTACAATTGCTTTTGATATTAAAATCTTTTCGATCGGAGTCTGTACATTTTTTGAAAAATTTCACATTTTATAACTTCATAACAGTAAATTGAAACAAATTATGTAAATAAAGCACGTGTACTTGAAGAAATATATAAACAAAAAAAAAATTATTGCAGCGTCTGGATGGCAGAAAGTTGATGGAAGCCCGTCCTGTCAAATTGTATTTTGGATCAAACTGGGGTTGCTGTTTAGCGACGTTAGGTCAAACGAGGTATCTCTCTTAATTACCATTTGTCGTTTAAGAGTAATATAAAGTGAGCTTCTAACCGATTACACTTTTAATTATAGAGTCGTCGCTAACGTATCGTGCGACATTCAACCTCCGCAAACTGTTCGACCAAATGAAGGAAAATTGCAAATTTATGTGGAACTCAATCAAATGGCTGCACCACACTTTGAAGCCGGACGTCAATTAGAATTAGGCGTTTTTCTCAACAGACAACTAGAAAAATGTTTCAAGGACTCCAGATGCGTAGATCTAGAATCATTGTGCATCGTAGCAGACAAAAAAGTAATGGCGAAAAGATACCTTCGTTTTGTTATATAAAAAAATTGGAGTGAAAAAAAATTTGTTAATTTTTTTCAGGTTTGGAATATTAGGGTCGACGTTAATGTAATAAATCACGACGGAAATTTGATCGATTGCGCTTGTATCGCAACACTGGCTGCATTGTTACATTTCCACAGGCCTGATGTATCAACGAATGGAGAAGAAGTGATAATTCATCCATCCACGGAAAAAGATCCGTTACCAATGACGCTGTATCACACGCCTGTTTGTGTCTCATTTGTTACCTTTGAAAAGTCAGTTTTTATACCATAAATCTCCCAAGAGTCTCATTATTTTATGCAGGAATGAAAAATAATCTGTAAAAAATTATTGCAGTGGAATAAGTATCATTGACCCGACTTTTTCGGAAGAAAGACTCAGTGTGGCTCAGTTGACTTTGGCGATAAATTCGTACAGAGAAATTTGTAATTTGTACTTTGATTATACGACGAGAACGGGCATAGTGACGGACGTTACGTCGGCAGTTTCCAACATTGCTGCGGACCATGCCGCTAAAATAGCCAAGTTTGTTCGGGACGAAGTCAAACGAGATATTCAAGCGAGGTTCGAGAATTTGTTTCACGTATTTTCCATTTTCTGGGTATTTTACCTGTGAGAAAAGCAAATAAAGTAGAAAAATAACTTTACAGATACGACAAGACTATTTCCGAAGGATCTCGCCTCAAGGATTCGATAGCTAGTGAAAAAATAATGGCTATGATGAAAGAACGTATGAGCATTAAATTACCTGGCTGGGGTGAAGAAAGACGATCCGAGGATCATGCAACGAGAAATAACAAAGATTCTGACAATGATGACATGAATGAGGATACGAAACAGGATTCGAGTTTTATCGTGTCGTTGGGGAAAGGATCGGCTCAATTACTTACCGTATGTTCAAAAATTCGCATAAATCATGTGGTTTTATATCACTTTACGATTTTTTTAGAGTTAATTTTTAATCAGGAAATGCTAAACAAAGCTTTGATTGTTGAGATATTAAGAATTATCGTGGTCGTTATGATTTTTTATTTAAGGATAAATAAATTGAACGATTCAAGCTAAAGTGAATTTTTCACGTTCGACTTTAATTCAGACTTTTCTTTATTGACAAAAAGTTGCAAATTTTTTAAAATTCACACTAACACAAATATATAACAAAAATATTACTAAAATGCCATATTATCAAATTCAGAATTCGGGTAAATGTACAAATTATTTCATAAGAAACAATGTTAAATCTCAGCAGCTTTGGAGTTTGAGAACTCTTGGATCTGATACGAAATTTTTTCTGATACCAAAGAACATTCAAAAATTTTATACATTATCATATTTTTAAAATATTTCCCATGTATTCAGAATAATATTAAAACTTTGTATATAACTAATTAATTGTTTTTATGAAGTACCACTTTTATACGAAACAATTCCTTTTTAAAAATACCGACAAGGAATCGTATTCTCGTATTTATAAGACGTTAAAAATAGTTTGATCCCAGAAAAATACGACGAAAAATTCCTCATGATTCAATTGTTGAAATAAATTTTTGATATCGTGAAAATCACATATAATTTCAGGACCATGTTATTGGCGAAGGTGGGCGAAGTACGTGGGACGGCGTCAAGGAAGAATCCGAGGACGAATCTTCTGACGATGTTGAGATGATTGTTGAAGAGACAAAACAGAAGAATGTTATCGACGAAATTGGTACGATACTTATAAAAGAATCCACTTGTATTTTTAACGAAATTAATAAAAACTTTTTCTCTTGCAGAACTAAGTGGAGATAGTGAAGAAGAAACTACGGGAACATTGTTGACTAAGGATTTAATGTGAATAAAGAATAACACGAATTTTGAGTAAAAGTGGACAATGTGATTTTCTTTTCTTTTTTTTTCATTTTTTTTACTCAATGGACAAATAATAATAGTCTCTCATTTATACAGTATTCTTATAAAATATGTACCTTTCATTAACAATTTAGTCTTTACGAGCATTGGAAAAAAAAAGATTCTTGATCTCACTAAAATCATTGTACGACGTTTCGTGGCTCTCGCGGCTTGGAGCCTATGCCTGCGCTACGTCGCGTCGCTACTTAGACCATTTTTCTGGTCCAACTTGTTGGCATTGGTCTTAACTGTGTAGATGAAAAAACTGAGGGCTTCCTTCTCAGCGACGGGGATAGTCTTGAAATGCTTCATCAAAGCCTGCAAAAATAAAAGCAAAGCTTGCATTTCGGTTCAACAGTTCTCTCCTCGAAGCTAAATTACAACAAAAAATTTTCAAAGAACTCACATCCGCCAATTGAGCCTTGTTGAGGCCTGGCCGAGTGGAGACTTTGTAGTGTCTCTTGTAACGCCTCAAAGTTCCAACTTGTAACTGGAAGAGGTCGACCTCTGGAAGATCATTGTCAGTTTCTCCGGAATCTTCTTCGGAGTCTTTTCTCCTGCGTTGTTGCTGTTGTTTTGACCTTGCGCATTGTATCACCTGTTTGTGATAGTCACAGATATATGTATGGCGGACCTGTAATGAAAATTGTTTATTCAAATAACGAATAATTTCACAAATCAATGTCTAATTCAAGAATTTGTGTTTTTAAATGTTTTGTCAAAAAAAAACAAAAAAAAACGAAAAAAATGATAAGTCGCAAAATTGACGTACCGTGTGATCTTGATTGAGTTTGAGACGCCTCTGCGTAACAGTTTTTTGAATACGTTTGCTGTACGAGGCATTGCCAGCTGATCGTGAGCATCTCTCACCCTCGTCGACTAAGCAGCAAATTTGATCGGCCGCTCCACGAGAATCCTCTTCACCGGTACTAAATCCGTTCATCTCTTTTTACAAAATTGTGATTACGACAAAATCACGA
This sequence comes from Cremastinae sp. A BG-2022a, assembly GCA_030522545.1. Taxonomy (NCBI): domain Eukaryota; kingdom Metazoa; phylum Arthropoda; class Insecta; order Hymenoptera; family Ichneumonidae; species Cremastinae sp. A BG-2022a. Next base: position 126,756 of record JAPYYW010000062.1, on the reverse strand, counting down.
AGAGTTTCTTTTTTTTTTTAGTTAAAACGCTCGATCTTATAACCTATTTACTCAACGGGCAACGAGAGACGTCGTACAAGAAAGTAAACCAGCATCGAATTACATTATTGCGCCGAATTACTCACTCGAAGCCGGTCAATTGTTCAACACCGATATTGCACTCCGTTGTTTTGTTTCTTCCTCCGTAAATGTCAATAAACCGGTCGCGGTCCAAGGCGAGAACGCTGCAACGAGCAGTGTGTTTTTGTTTGACGTTTCTTGCTCGTTTTATTCGACGTGAAACCGAAAATCCCGTTACCTTCACCGGACACTTATTTTTTGTCTATTCGAAAAAAAAGAACCCCCCGCGTGAATTCACTCTCGAAAAGAATTACTCGTCGTCGTTGCCGAAATAATCATCGGGAATCGTAATTCTCGTGATTTTCACGAGACGCACGCGGCGTAAATATCGTGGAGTATTGCGCGATCCGGTCACGGCTTTTTTTACTCATTTGCTCCGTTCGTGCATGCTTGCGAATCGAAGGGCCGCGGATAACTCGGCATTCGGTGAGTATACATGTGTGTGTGCAAGTTTGTGTATGTTTTCGAGAGCAAGTTGGACACGCGTACAGGCGTGTCGACGGCATGCCCGTGTACGGCTCTGTTGACGACACGCTAATATGCCCGAAGCCGACTGCATCTGCGCGTGTGCTCAATAGAATACGCTCGCGAGTTGCAGCAATCGGACCAACTTTGGAAAAAAAAACTCGCCCCGCTGCTCTTCTAGCGCGACCTTTTTGCAGTTGCAACGAAACATGGATGCGTAGTCGTATGTGCGTTTATATATGCGCGAGCACACGCATATACGAAATAAAGATATTTTTGACAGTTGGCTCCCTGATGATGATGATCCCGACGGTAGCGACATCTGTATCGACGTAATATCCTAACCTAGGCGATTATTATTCAAGTTTTGAGGCTCATTGGCCTCAAATTGTCGGAATATTGTGAAAAAATTAGTCTGAAAAAAATATAGAGAATTGCCGATGAAAAGAAGCACCGGGCAGGGAGAAACGAACGATTATTCGAATAGTTCAATTCCCTTGACGTATTTTTCCCGCTCTTACGCGGGTTCCGATGGTTGGACGTTGGTGGGGGAAGTAAAAAAGAAACTCTCGAAAACGTAAAAGGTTGGCGCTGATTGGCTCACTTTTTGCGGCTTATCTGAAATAAACCAATGGGAATGGAGATTTTCCCCATACACTTCCATATGCCGCATAAGTGGCGTGGGGTCGCGATATTCGAAGCTGAGAATCCTTTTAGCTGTAGAAGACTGTTCAGGTAAGAAAAATCCAAATATTTTCCTTCTGAGATGTTGACAGATTCGAATGTTGGACCGTGCGAAATAAATATTAACGTATCTGTGAAAAGTGTCATACGCGAGTGCTCGTGAGTTGTTGCATTGTGCTACGTTTCGTGACCGTACGTTTTTTTTATTTAGCCTACGCAACCGTCAGCAGCAAATGGCTGCCCGGAGATACGTCTCCGTTGGCAATATCCATTCATTTCGTGTTTTTTTTCCATTTCTCGTTGCTGGATCGAAATATTGCTCGATCCTCGAGTTCAATTAACGTATCTGCCTTTCGTTTGTCATAATATCGTCAAATTCTCGTCCACGAGTATAACGCCGTTCGAGATATTCGTTGGAGTGCGTCGCGCGTCACGGGACTCCATTACGAAGCGGGTGCTACCCAAGGCTAAAGTCTGCGTACGCGTTCGTCCCATTTAGCCTGGCTTGCGCCATGCATTCACGTTCCGTACTGTATATACGCCGCGCTTACCATACTCCCTATTCTACAACGCATACTGTTATTGCTTATCCTACGAAAATAACAATCTTTACGCTCCCATGTACGAAATATCTCGTCGAATCTTCAACTATTCCACAAATAACACGGACTTTAAGTCATGCCTCGCCTCATTGTCGCGTAATTACAAATATACGACCATTTCTACCTTCGTTTACATTGACGTTCCGAAACACCTCGGGATACCGTGCCAAACGTCCCAATACTCGATATCTATCAACATTCTTTTTTACATTTATCATATATATACATATATATATATATAAAGTTGTTTGCGCGTAAGGCCATTCTTTCCGTGCATACGTTTTTTTTCTTTTTCTCTCTCTTTCTCTCACACACACACAGCATCAAGATTTATGTACTGTGCGCCATGCGAATCTTTGTCAGGACAGAAAACTGCTGACAAGGGAAAAAGAAAGAATCGTTGCTCGTGTGCATGCGTGTGTGCGATCGCGGTTAGGGCGAAGAGCGCAGTGTCAAGCGGGGTGATGAAGACGAGGACGACGGGACTCGGCGTGTAGGGAATAGCGAGCGGCGAAGAACAGCGGCAGGGAGGAGGAGGAGGCGGGAGGGGGGGTGGGAGGGAAGAAAGAGAGGAGACAGCAGCAGCAGCATTAACCATCGGTGTGTCTTGTCTGGCTTATTCACACCTACGTGTGTCAAACGTACCAATACGAAGCGACGTGTATCATATGCGCGCGACACAGTCCTTTTCTTGCACGTAGTATTACTATTTTACGAAGGCGACATAGGCGCACAGTCGCGGGACTCTCGACGATTGGCCGGCGCGCGGAGTAGCCTCGCCAATACACGCGCGGTAGGGCAATCGGGCGCCGCTGTACGTGTCGACGCGCCAAAAACAAACGAAAAACGGTATATAGCGTTTCGCCAAACGCGCGATAAATTCTCGTTCCCCGCCTCCGCGCGCGAGTTTGTCGCGGCTTTTCGCCATTTTAGCTGTGCCAACGAAACTCCTTGTTTTTTCGTTCGTTTGTATGTTTGTTTTTTTTTTTGTTCCCACGCGCGGCGAGGGATCAGCTGATTCGCGCTACTTTTCAAACGAGTCACGCCGAGCGCGTCCCTTTTCGCGATTCGACGAGAGTGTCGTAGCCCGAGCGCGCCTCGAAGAGGAGCCTCGTAGAAGAGACTCTCTCGCGTACGGAAGGTTGGGTCTGCTCGTTGCCCGAGGAAAAAAAGCGGGAAATCCATAAGCGAGACGGGTAAACATACGCCATTAGTTGCATTGTCGATCGGGCTCGCGTTCGAGCCAAATGTGTGTAGGTTAGTTTTGCGTTCTTTTTGTCGGGACTGCTTGCTCTCAGAGTGAATACAGTATTCGTTTCTCTCTCTCTCTCTATCTCCTTTTTTTTCGCTCGCTATTCACCTTCCTAGACTCTTACTGCGTGTTAAACTGGTACACGCGGAGCGTGTGGGTACGAGCCACAGTGCTGCGCCGTGTATTGGTCGAAGCGGGGCATCCATTGTTGCAGCCCCGTAGGCATCGTACGACGTTGTTGGGTTCCCATATCGGGGAACGTCGCGCCTCAAAGGCCCCTACACAAGACCGGAGCCTCGTACAATTCTTTCATTTGTATATTATAATGCCGTGCAGGCGAGCTATGAGATACACGGGAGAAACTCGCGCGCACGCACACATTGGAAAACCTTCTGTTCCCTCTCTTTTTTTTTTTCTTTCTTTCCTTCTTTTTCTCTCCTCGCTGACGTTGATGTGCCCGGTCCGGCCGCAGCCTCACTCAAGTACTCCGTTCTCGCACGTACACGCGCACGCACACACGCTCACCCCCTACATACACATTTTTTGTCCCCTCCGTTCAATAATCATTTGGTTGGCTACTCACCTGGCAATCTAGCCGTAAACGTTGTTTGAGGTTAGATCGCTCATCGCTCGCGTCGCGAATGAGAATCGGACTTGACAGTTGTACGATTTACTCCGAACGATACGATCGTACTCCGCGCGCCGTCGAGAAAAACAAGACTCGGGACATCGCGCGATGATCTCTGATTCAACGTCGCTCCGATAATCACCGTCATTGCGTATTCATTGAGAGTTTGAAGAAAATTTTTTTATTCTGTTCTAATTATCGTGCGCGCATTTATGGAATTCTCGACGAGAACTCGCTACATAGGTATACAGACGAGTGCGTTTTTTTTCTTCTCTTCGACTGTGTCTTAACCTAGAAAATAGTTCGAAAGATTGACGGGGCGGTTGAGATTTTTTTTTTCTTTTTTTCGTTCGTCGAAGCTGCTCGTGCTGAGATGAATTTCGGGACGGTTTAGAATTGTGTCGGGAGGTAGTGTTTTTACGGATAATTCGTGGATCATGTCGCTGTCACGTCCGTGAGTGACGCGAAGAGCGAGAGTGAGCCCGAGAGAGACGGCGACAATGGCGCTCGCGTCGCAGCTCGAAAGACGGAGGCTCCGTTTTGCGTCGAGCGCGTAAAAAAAAAAAAACGCGAAACGAAGCGAGATACAAAAAAGTGAAAAGAGGAATTCACGAAGGGAAAAAAATACGCTGCTAAAAATACGTGCAATTTCTTTCGTCGCGCGCAATCTCGAGTTTTTAGATAAAAAAAAAAGAAGAAGAAAAAATAATTAATTTCAGCCGATGCTTGCGTCATTGTAATTTCGAATGAACTATGGTCAATCTCTTTTTCTCTCTCTTTCCAACAGTAATACGGGGTTATGCTGGTGCTGCCGTTCTCTAAATACGGAAGATACGAGCAAGAGTGTGCACGCACGCAATACGAGGCCGAATCAACGTCCCCAGCATCATCTGGCTAGTTTCGTAAGATCGACAGGACTGGAACGCTCACGGTGAGTTGCCATTTCATTCTCGCAACGTCGAACGTGTCTCTCTGTCTCACACGGTCACACGAAAACGCGCGCACACGGACAAACAGCGAAAACACACACACACACAGACATACAAACAAGCTCCTACGGGTTATGCATGCCGAGCTCGGAAAACGTTCACTCGAAAGCGTGTGTTTCATGTTTCTCGCGTTCCCGCCATTTTCACAGCTCTCGAGCCATAGAAGAAAAAAAAACACGTACCCAGCACGGAACGTTTTTTTTTCGCCATTTTGTACGCATTTAGCAATGACGTCTCTCATCTCTTCGCCTCGAATAGTGCATTCTCCGGAGATCCTTTTTTTTTCTCACTCGCATTCTTTGAGCGATATTTTTGGAAAAACGAGGAAAGAGGAAGTGGCCTCGAGGTTCGTAAAATCATGGGTCTCAGGTAGGTTCTCGTAGAACAATGAAAAATTTCGGTCGGTCGCCGGCTTCCTTGAAAATTCTTCGGGAAAATGCCCCGGGAACCCGTGGGCGCACTTTTGTTCGAGAACAGGGCACAAAAGCTCGTCCGAAAAGCATTATATCGGTCCGTCGTGTCAACGCAACGGAGGGATAAATCCTCGTCGTAAACCGTAGGGGATAATACCCCGTCGAAAATTCGAGTATCCCGGACGTTGTTTTTATTCTACGCCGAGGTAGGCAACGTACGGTAATTACAGCCGGTAACGTCGTACCTCCCCTTTATCCTCGAACCGCCGTACCGTTCTTTGGCAGGTCAGTTTTTACCCCGCGCGCGAAAACTCCCCGGGGAATTTCTTCCTTGCCTTGCGCGGACTTTCAATTACTCTCACACGCAGGTCAACCTCTGTCGTTATCATTGTTGTCATTGTGTTGTGATGTATTTTCAAACTTATTGTCGTCTTTGTTTTATTGCTTGTTATAATTAATAATAATATTAACATTACTGTGATTTATATTTATTTTCAAAATTTAACGTCGGAAAGAGATTCGGGTGTCGATTTTTTTTTTTTGCTTCTGACGCTGGATAAGCGAAAAATTTTTCAACGCCGATGAAAAAAAAGCGGGAAAAGCGTCAGTGGGCTTTATATGCGACTGCGCGCGGGTACGAGGGAAAAAAAAAAGTTGAAACTCTCGCAGCCGGCTGTGGGATCGTACATAAATTGCAATGTGGCAACGACCCTTTTATTCTTTAGGCACCGTATAAATTATATTATTCCGTGCGCGACAACGACGCCACATGGCGAGTTCTTGGCCCGAGAACGAGAGGGACGCTATCCATGCTCTCTCTCGCTCGCTCTCGACTGGACGCCGACTCTCTTTTGACTTTTTTTTCCGTTCTCCGTATACCGACAACGGCCAAGAGTTGCGCCAACTTTTTTCGAGCCAACTATCTTTAAAAAAATGTTGTATTTCTTTAAATATTTAACTACATTTTTTGATAAACGGAGATAAAAATTGATAGCGATAAAAAAATGTTGATCGTTTCCGCTCGCCGTTGCTAAGTCGTAGCCAGGCATGTTGGAAATGTAAAAAATGTGACGAGATACTCGAAAGCAGTCCGCGACGTGGAAATTTTGAAACGAAACGCTCGCTCGGGAAGGCTTCTCGTCGCACCCGGTACATTGAGCAACATTTCAACGCTCTGTAACGCCACATGGCTCCGACTAGGAAAGAAAAGTTGGGGATAGGTAGGCCCCGAGCGAAGGGTTGCTCATTGTTGCCAGTCTCTGCTCAAGCATAAAACCCCCTCGTCCAATATACCTCCACATTATGTATATATCTCTTCCACTTTTTTTCTAAATGTATATTTTCTTCACTTGCCATTTTTTTTTTGAAATAATTTTTAACATGCTCCGGATCTTGAAAGTTATTTATCATTTACTCCATAATTGAGGTTTCTAACGTAAGCTCGTTGAGAAAAGAGTAAAAAAATTATTTTCTTGTTTGTATTTGTTTTCAGAGATGAATAAAATGCACTCATTTTTTCCAACTCGTGTTTCTCATCCCGTTCGTTAGTATTTTTTGATTGATTTGGTTATTTTACAAATTATTAGGCGTTGCTTGAATTAAAGTAATATTGACTTAAAAAGTCAATAAAAAAATTGTTTCTTTGATTACATAGTTTTTTTTTAATTGAAAAATATTGTTACTTTTTCGCTTTTTTATTTTCTGTAATCGTGAAATGTTTCCACCGCTTTTATTCAAATATTTCTTCTTTTATTTGTTCTCAAATTATTACAAATTTAATTTCTATTAAAAATGTTTTCACGAAATAAGTTTGTTTAGAAAAAATATTTATTAAATATCTGTTCTGAGTTAGAAGCCTTTATTTGTTCTTTTTTCTTAAAACATGTCGCTTGTCTTTTTCCCCAAGTATTTTTAAATTATTTTGCACTACAAAAAAAGAATTTGAAATTTTTTTTTAAGGAATGGAATGTTTTTTTCGCCCAAACTTGTATGTCGTTTATCCTGTTCTCTGGAATTTCAATTCTTTTTGAAGCAATTTAAAAATTATATTATACATTTAAAAATATTGAAATAAGTAGATCTATTGAAGATTTTTGTCAAAGTGGGTTAGTTGAAAAATAAAACTTTCAATTATTTTTTAAATAATTTCGGAACTAGTCTACGTTTAAAAATTATTTCTGGCTCTTTCCAAATTCTTGCGTCATTCGTCCCATTCGTCAATAATATTTATTTTCAAGCAATTTTAAAATTATTTCAAATAAAGAATGCTCATCGAAGTAGGCTCGTTTAAAGAATTAAAAAAATTTTCTATTCGTAGTATATTTTACTCAAGATGAAAAAAAAAATTAATTTCTTTCTCTTTCCGAATTCTCTTTCGTCCCGCTCGTTCGTAACTTTATTTTTCAAGCAATTTTAAAACTATTTCATATAAAAAATTTTCATCGAAGTAGTGTCTCGTTGAAACAAAGAAACGAAAAAAAAAATTTTTTTTTTTCAACTCGTATAATTTTTTTCGAGATGAAAAAAAAAATTAATTATTTTTTCTCGGTCTTTTCTTTCCAAATTCGTGTGTCGTTTGTCCCGTTCGCTATGTCGGCCCTGGGAATGTTCGTCCGCTTTGCCTCTGCCTCTCTCGCGTCTTATTGACCCGGACCCGGTTCTCTTCTCTCTCTCTTTCTCCGTGGCTCGTTCGCTCGCTCTCTTCGATTCGCCGCGTTACTTCGGCGTCCTCCCGTCCCGCTGAAACCTCGGCCAGCAGCAGGCCACGTCCACCACCACCGCCGCACGGCCCATCGGCCTCTCTCTCTCTCTCTCCTCCTCCTCCCTCGCTCTCTCTCTCTCTCTCTCCATCTCTATCTTCCTTTCCATCTCGCTCGCTCGTTCCACGACTTGGCCGCGCACCGAGCGAGGTTGGGTGCGCGCGAGAGTCTTCGACGTATTTTCACTCGGTTTCCTCCCAATATACATATATCTAACTTTTTATTTTTTTAAATATGGCGAATTCCAATTTTTTTCCCTTCATGCCGCTCGTTTTTTTTTCTTCTCCTTCCCCTCCCAAGAAAACGGACAACCGCGAGATATCGCGTGGGATTCGTATTTTTTGCCCGCTCGACTCTCTTTGCGTAGCCACTCTCTGTTTATACTTTCCTTTTCCGACCGGCTCGTTGAATTTTTTTCCCCGAGAAAATACCCGAGAGTTTCCAATTATCGGAGGTAAACGTTCTGCGAGTAATTACGAAGCGACCGTACCCCGTTGCACGAATTATGCTTAAATTATGATAAATAGAATAAAGAATTCTAGGATTCGCGATGGGAGTAACTTTTTTTTCGTAGCTCTCTCGAGCGAAAAAAAAGACGAGCTTTACCCATATCCTTGCGTTTACGATTGACCGAGACACAGACGCGAGGTAGAGAGACGCCGCGTGACGTCAGGCATGTCGTCGACGCACATCGAGCGTAGAAAAGAAAAGTGTCGTCGAACGTGAGTCGAATTGTTCTCGAGATGGAAAGAAGGATGAGGGAGGAAGAAAGGGGTTAGCAGAAGCAGGAAGTCTCGGATACCGGAGGCCAAATAGTAGCGCCGGTGTGTTTTGTTGTTTCCTCCCTTAGGTAACGCAACTTGGAGAAAGAAAGAGAGAGAGAGAGAGCGCGAGAAGAATAAAAGAGAAGCGCGCGCGAGAACGAGAAGAGGAGGAAACAAAAAAAAGAGGTGTAATGACGAGAGAGATCGGAATGATGTGTGCGACAGCGATAAAAAAGCAAGGTAGAGGAGTTATAAAAAGAGTCTCGAGTAATCTATGCCTAAAAGTTGACCTCGGAGTTTCAAGGGTAGAGAATAAGAAGGCCCCTTATACCGACGCAGTCTACCCTCTGATCTTTTGTCTCGCTCTATTGGCCCGCGTCCTTCTTCTCGCTCTCTTCCGTCGGCTCGATCTCGCCCATAGCTTCGCCGCACGGTCTCGACACCCTCGAAAGCGCCACCGGCGACGAGTCGGCGTCGTTGCGCTCTCTCTCTCTCTCTCTCTTGGTCTTGTCCCCCCCCCCACCAGGGATGACGTTCGAGCGAGTACAAAACACTCACGAAACGCGGGGGCTTCGTGGTGGAAGGAGAGAAAGAAGGAAGGAAGAGGGACGGTGGAGGGGCGGAGGGGAGGGAAAGGAAGAAAGAAAGAAAGAACGGCGGAGCGAAACCGAACGGTCGGGAAGGCGGGAGCGGCGTTGCCGGTGGCCCGTCGTCACAGCTCTCCCGCCATCCCTACTCGAGTCTTTCGCTCGCCGGTTGGTCGAGCGAGTTGGCTTCTCCTTTGTGAGCGAGCGGGTGAAAGCACCGCTCGGCAACGTCGCAACCCCGATCGCTGGAAGGACGATGCCTAACCGCGCTGAAATATTCGAAAGAGCGACGAGGAGAGGACGAGAGAGACGGAACGATCGAATAAGCGGCTGGAGGGGCGACGCCAGAGAGAGAGAGAAAGAGCGAGAGGGGTGTCAAACGCGAGGCGAATAACTCCGAACCCGAGAGAAGAACGCCAGAGAGAGAGAGAGAGAGAGAGCGAATAAGAGACGGGAGGGGAGGGAATAGCTACGAATCTTGGCGAGCGAACGCGTCAAGGGGGGAAGAGAAGCGAAGCGAGAAAGAGAGAGATGGAAGAAAAGAGCGGCAACCACCCCGATTACCACCGATGTGTGTGCTCTCAAGCTCTCTTTCTCTTTCTATCTTTCTCTTGCCTCGTCGTAATAACGAAGAGAAACGCTCGACGGGCGTCCCCGTGTGTGCGAGCGTGTTGGTGCGAATCCACTCTCTTCTCTATACCAAGACCAGGGAGGAGCGTCGGCTCCTAACACGCTCGTTTCTCCGCGTGGAAAAGCCGTTACGTGCAATTCACGTTGATCGGACATAGGGGACCTCGCGTTCGTTTCTACGGTTGGCCGCGTGTGTTCGCCTCACGAGCTCGTATACGTACACGTTCGATGCTATGCCTGTGTACGATTTGACAACACTGTACACAGCTTGTCGTGTACATCTCTTTCCTTCTCTCTGCAGCCAACTTTCATGTATTTATCTTACTCTCTCTCTCTCTTTCGCCTCTTCCTTATTCCTATTGGCTTGTACGATTTCGTGCGTGAGAAGCCGACTCTGGGGTAGCCACGCGGTTACGGAACCGATGCGCGCGGACGGTTTTTAACACGGAGGACGAAACGCTATAGCAGAGAGTTTGCTGTCGTGTACGGTAACACGCAGGGACCGTCCGATCCGTCAAGTAGTCCAAAGATTCACGGACGACGTTTGTTTTCGTCCGGAGCGCGGTGCTGTGTCGTGTCTCTCGTTTCCGTCGCGGAACTCACCGTAGAAGCGCCGAGATCATTTTTTAATCCCGCCCGGATAAAGGTAAATCGCGGACGATTGTCACCCTATGCGAGCCTATTTGCCAAATAAATGAAACACGACTGAGCAATACATATATATAAGTAAGTACAAAGATTGAGAGGTAGGCGAGGAAGAGAGAGAGAGAGAGAGAAAAAGAACGGGCGCTTGTGCTTTTCGCGCTCCGCCGGTACGTGTGCTCCCGTTGCTTCGATCTGTACGAATGCGAAATATTACGATTGTGTTGAGAATATCGTAAGAGGCGTATGGATGAAAAGTATGCAAGAGTTAGGATCGAGCGCGCGCGCGAATATAACACATCGAACGTAAACGCGCGCGCTCGATCGCTCCGTGCGAATCTGTAAGAGTGTGCATGTGCCCGCGCGCGCGCTCGCTTGGCGTTGGTGTGAGCGCGTCGCGGAGTCGTCGAAGAGCGGCGTGCTCTCTGCGTGTAATGGTACAGATGGCTCTGTGGAGGGGAGACGAGCGTGGAACGAGCGCGATGGCGTCGAGGGTGAAGCGAAAGAGAGAGAGAGAGAGCGAGCGAGAAGGAGGGAGAACGAAACGCCGAGGGGCCGCGAGAGAGGAAACGTTCGAAGAGCCTACGGCGAGAGGGGCGGGAGGGGGGCTGAGGGGCATCGGTTTCGGGGGAGATGGAGAGCGAGAGAGAGAGAGAGAGCGAGAGAGAAAAGCGGGAGAGGGAGTCTCAGGCGCGTCGCTCGGCGAGAGAGGAGAGGGGGCAAGAGAGAAAAAGAAAGAACTAGAAGGGGCGACCGGGGCCCCCCTCCCCTGTACCCACCCGCCTGGCCACCGAACGGCCCACGGACCTAACGAACGTTGAGCCGTTGAGCGTAGCGTCGAGTAGACCGCATCCAAAGTGTAACGTACGTATCCTCTCTTGCCCTCCCAATACACGGGTTCCGCGCGATATTCTCCTACGTGTATATGAAAACGTTGTCGGGGGCCGCCCGCGTGTGTTTGGGGCCGATTACTCGAAGGAGTGCAGCAGCGGCATTAAGTGAAGTTTTTACACCGCGGCGTATATACCGACGAGCAGAGAGAGAGAAACGTGTTGTGTCGGAGGATTATATTCTTCGTGAGAAACTCGAGTGTGCACGGAGTCTCGCCGACGTGCCCCGAGCAAGAGAGACAGAGAGAGAGAGAGAGAGAGAGAGAGCGAGCGGGCGAGAGAGAGAAAGAGAGAGAGGTATAGAAAGAAAGAAAGAGAGTGTGAGTAAGAGCGAGCGCGCGCGCGCCCGAGATACCGAGAGTGAGCCACAAGAGAGTTACCGACGACGACGAGGCATCCGTTGAAGCGCCGCGAGAGCCAGCCGCGAGGACAAAACGCGAGCCTCGAATCTTTTGTGAATTCCCGTAGTGTTTACAGAGAATAATAATACCGAAACCGGGGGTGATAAGGTGGAGGAGGAGGAGGTCTGGGGGAGGAGGCGGAAGGAAGGAAGGAAGGAAGGAAGGAAGGAAGGAAAAAGGGTTGAAACACGCTCGTGTGACTCGAGGTGACAGTGGCAGTTGAACGAGAGTACAAAGTTAGCGCGTGCGGTGCGGTGTCAGGTCGTACGAATGTGAGCGAGCAAGCAGCGTGCGTTCGGAGTGCGTGCGACGAGGCGGCGGTGTGCGTGTGAGTGTATGTGAGAGTGAGAGGATCGAGTGTGTGTGTGTGCGTGCGTGTGTGTGTGTGCGCGTGAGAGAGAGCGTGTGCGTGCGTGCGAGAGAGAGAGTGAGTGAGTGCCTGCTTGTATGTGTGTGTGAGAGAGAGTGAGTGCGTGCGTGCGTGCGTGAGGTGAGGTTGGTTCTCGTTCACATGTATCTCGTGGCGATGCTACTGCGTGGGCCTAGCCTCCTGTGCTAGCCTAGCCGCTCGGACACTTTCCGGCTTTTGTCGTTGTTGTTTGCGCGCGTCCGGGTGTCCTGGCCGAGAATCCGTCCGTGGAGGCTTAGCCAACGGCGACGGGCAGAGAACGCGAGCGAGCCGGATCCACCACCAGGCAGCAGCATCGGCGGCGGTGGTAGCAGAAGAGAAGCGAGCACACCGCGCGGCTACGTACCAAATATTCTTGAGGGGTGTGGAGGGCCGCCGTTTTTGCATGTGCCAGTGTGCGGGGCTCGTACACACGCGCGACCCAACGTACGCGTGTACACGCTCGCTAAACGACGACAGAGACAAAGCGCGTATACCGCGAATTTCGACGGCAAACCGACGTACCCCCACGTTTCGTGTGGGTCTTCTCGTCTATGTGTTATAACGTGTATACATGTGCGGTGCCGGTGTACGACGCTAGATCGAACTATAATACGGGGAGGATAGGCGAGAGGCTCGAATCTGTATGAAAGATCGTACGGGAGGACCGAGTTTCGTGAAGCATCGCCGGTATTTCTTCGTCGCCGTTGTTCTCAAAAAAAGAGACGAGAAACGAGGAGGAGGAGGAGGAGGAGGAGAGACCGTCAGAGGCTCTCTTCTTTGCCGAGGGGAAGTTTGATCCTCGAGGCGGACGCGCGGTAACCGGAAGTTGAGTGACAGAAGGAGCCTCGTGACATGTCGGAACACCACCGCGTAGCCGGTGGCTGGGGCACTGCTAGCCCCGGGAATCGCGAGGACGGCTCGGGCGGACCGGCATGGTGGCCGACGGGTCTCAACGCCGAGCAGCAGCAGCAACAAGCCGTCGCGGCCGCCGCTGCTGCCGCGCAACATCAACAACAGGCGCAACAGCAGCAGCAACAGCAACAACAGCAGCAACAGCAACAACAGCAGCAGCAGCAACAACAACAAAATTTACATCAACATCTGCTGAATCAGCAGCAACAACAATTGTCACAGCATCATCAGGACATCGTGAGGAGTACGGCCGCGGCGACGCAGCAATTGTTCTCGTACAAGATGGCCTCCAGCTTCCAAAATCCGGCGACGACGGGAGCACAGTCGAGTCCGGTATCGACATCGTCGCCGGTCGGCTCGTGCATGCGGGGCGCCGCTGGTGGAGGTTACGATTACAGACTCGGTGTCGGTGGCACGCAGGGCTCCGGCGGCGGTGGAGGCGGCGCCGGTGCCGGCGGCGGCGGCGGACCCGCCGGTCCACCGCCAGGTGTCCAATGGTGGTACCCCGGTGGAGTCATGGACGCCGGACAGAACAACCTTCATCAGCAGCAGATGCAACAACAGGGACAACACCTATCGCCGATCACCTCGCAAACTTCTACGCCCCCCGTTATGTCCCCGGTACGTTGCAGGACGAACGAAACACGAGAGCGAATGAGAGAGAGAGAGTGAGCGAATGAGCGACAGAGATACGAGAGAATCTGCCAGAGAAAGAAACTGACATAAATTCTCATTTATATACATACGTATACGTAGATAAACGAATAGTTTATACATCGAGCAAGTGCGTGCGTGTGTGTCGACGTCGCGAAGAGAGATAAAGAGAGAGAGAGAGTTCCTTTTCCGTCCGCGGAGCTCACGGTCGTGATCGTTTCGCGTAAGCTTTGGCTCCGCGGTCGCAAGAGGAACGCGCCCTTCGTGCAGCTTCGTCGCGTTCTCGCGGCGCGGCGCTACGACGCGCCAGAGCCGCCGCTCTCCCATCTCCGTCTCTCTTCCTCTTCTTTATTCTCTTTCTTTCTCATACGCGTACGTACGGAGCGCGTACAGCAGCGCGGTCGCGGCGATATCCGAAGCGAAGCGACGCGCCCGCCCGCTTGGCTGTGTTGGGCTCTCCGCTCGGCCTGCCTTCTCTACCTCTCTTGCGCGGCCTGTGTGTCGTAGCCCGTGCCTGCCTGCCTGGCTTCTCTCTTGCCCGCCCGCCCGTGTGTATACGTCCGAACCCGAGCGCGCTTCGCAGCCGACCCTTCGTTCCCGGGATCTCTTCTTCGTTGTATACCGCGGCGCGCTTCGCCTCTACCGCGAACGCGCTCTTCTCTCCACTCTTTCGCCTCTATTGCCACCATATAAGACTTGAAAAAAAAAAAAACAAAAAAAAAAGATCTAACGAATTATTCTCAACTTCGGGGTGATTTTTCAGAGCCCCGTTTGGCTCTTGGCTTCTTCGGTTTTCCCCACAATTCGACGCGTTTCCAGTGCTCGGACACGCATTCTCATTGATGCTACACTTATCGAGCGCATTTCTCGAACAAAAGTGCCGTTTGTAATACTATTGCGTTGCGCCCGAGAGACGGAGATACACGTACACACTGGCAGGGAGCGCAGTCTCTCCCCGTCTCGCTCTCTTGGCCGATACCCAGGGAGACCGTGTCCGCGCGCGAATCGTTCCGATAATAAGAGAGAAAAAGTTCATTTCGCTCGTTACTAACGAACGCTCCGAGTAAATTTATTTTTTCTTTCGCTTCGTTTGCGTTTTTCCTTTTCATCGTTTCTCATCGCTTTCTCCCTCGGATCTTTTTATTTCAAGTTTCTCGAGAGTATATACCGTATCCTCCTTATGCGTCGAATCGGGCTCTGACGAAACACACAGTGCGAAGTCGCGTTCGAGTCGGTGCTGCATCGTGCGCGACAACAAAGTGGGCTTCCTCCGTCTTTTCTTTTTATTTATCTTGAATCGTTGAATATATCGAGATATTATCGTTTGATAATAATTACGAAAAAAAAAAGTTAGTGATGGTGGTTGTGCGATCGTTTTATACATTTTACCTCGAATCTGAGAGAGACAGAGACACGCGCCGAGAGATCTTTCTCCTCGGTCGAGCTCTCTGTCTCTCTCGCGCTCGTGTGTTCTCGGTGCGGCAGAGAGAAGCTCGATAGCTAGCGCGCCGTTCCCGTCACCGCTCTCGCCTGCCTGTTCGCTACGATCGTTTCGTTCGCGTCGAATTCTCGTTCTCTCGCAGCTCTTCGCGGGTTTTTTTTCCCTCCCTCCCTCTCTCTCTCTCTCTCGCTATCTTTTCGATTCTCTCCCGATCGTGGCTCTTAGCCCCGGGATCTAGCCCGAATTTTTTCAGCTTTCCCAAGCGCAGCGGCGTTATATCCCCGCCTTTTACGTCGTTTTGCATTTTATATTTTTCTATATATACATGTATACACGCACGTTCGCGCATACAAGTACGAGCGTTACGTGCTCGACGTCCGAACTGCGTCTCTCGATGCGGGAAAATTCCTCAAACTCTACGTGAAACGAGAGAAATCGTGAATTTTCAAATACTCCCCGAACGTTAGTTGCGCATCGAAAAAATTAGCGAGTCGAACAAAAGTACTCGGTCATTTATTTGACAATTGATTTTCAAAGTGAAAAAAGAGAGAGAGAGAGAGAGAGGCGAAAAAGAGCCAAAGATTAATTCGAGAGCGAGAAATAATGGAGAATGGGCACGTGCAAAATTTCGAAGCTTACTGAGAAGAGCGAAACGAACGAAACGAACGAATGCTCTCTCGCTTGGGCGCCATTACGACCCGTAGCAGCAACACACGGCATACATATGTACACCGATGTATAGATATACTCGGACACTGCATACACAGAATACACACGTACTCACACGTTAACACACTGAGCGAAGCGAGCCAGAGGCGGCTGGAAAGGCGTGTGAGCCGAGAGATACCCTCGCGCGAGCTTCTCTCACAACCGTCTAGATACGTTTCAACTAACGTACGTTTTCATTTTTCTTTACCATAGAAACGCGCATCAGACAAGATGGACAGCCATTTTATAACGGTATTAAACTCAAAATATTCATTATAATTATAATACTAAACCACATTATTATTATTTATTTTTTAATCAGTTTTTACTTAACTAGTTGCGAAAGAGGAATGAAAAGTTTTAGTTCGAGTTGCGTGAGAATGGTGATAGAGGATTGTTCTGTGAAAGGAAAAAAAAACGGATAATTTTCTTTTTTCTTTCTTTTTTTTTATTTTATTTTTTTTTATTTTCTTCGTCGTTAATCGTGGTGTTGTGTGTGTTCGGTAGTGGGTTCCGTATACTCGCGTCTCTCTCTCTCCCTCTTGCACAGCGCCATCGGCGTGGCTCACGCTATTGATTCTGGTTAAAGCCGGGTCGGCCTATCGTTGGCCGCGCGCTCTCTTCTTCTCTCGCCCATTGCCCGTAGCTTTTCGTACCGCGATTTTCCCCCGAGTCCTGTTCGGGAAATTCCACGGAATAGACTGCTGCTGCGTGTTACCCCTACCACGAATTTTCCTCGATTTTTTCTCTCTCGCGTCGCGAAAACGACGAGAAATTATCTCCCTTTTGCACCGACAGATTCGGCAGTCTCGCGTTCGTCCATTGTTTTTCCGAGAAGGAGCGAAAAAAAAGAGAAAAACGCTAATCGCGCTACCCTTCCGGGTAATTTTTCTTCGTCTCTGCCGACGTGCTGCAGATATCGTGGAGAGCCTTGCGTAGTCTCGGCCCGATAAAAACAAACATGTACACACAAACGGTTAATGTCGCCCGACCATTTTGCACTTGTTTCTCGAAAAATTCGATAAATTCTCTCATCTTTTCCCCTCTCCTCGTCTTCCTCGTTTTCGGTATCCCCGGTTACCAGGTGAAATGCGTTTTCCCTGCGTGTTAATCGGACTCGAAGAGATCCTTCGTAGCGCGCTTTGTTGCCTTCGAGTCCGGCGAGCCGCCATCTTTGTTATTATTCCGATCCGTTTGCCCGAACTACAGAAAAAGTACTCTCGCCCAGGACTTTTTTTTTGTTTGGCTATACGTTGGAATCGTCGACGGACTAGATTCATTCGTCACTCGAATTGTTCGATTTTTCGTACGTGCTTGACATAGCTTTTTTTTTTCGTTTTATTGAGAAATCTCGAGTTTTAGGAACGAGAAACGTCTTTACGGATCTTGATACGCAATCCGCGACTACAATTGTAATGTCAAGTTCATCGATCTCGATACCCCCAATAATACCTCTTTGGTGAATGAGAGATATTCGTTACGTCACGTATTCACTATTTTCGCACAATCGTGATAAAATTAAAGCGAATGCGACACACGCGTCTCGAACGAATTGTTTGTGTGAAAAAAGCGGGCAGGCAGTTTTTGCTCAAACAATGAAATTACTTTGTTTTTTTTTCTTTTTCTTTTTTTTTTTAAAACTAGTTGCATAGACATAAATTCGAATTGTTTCTCAAAATTTCGCAGCATCAGATACAGCAGCTACCGCAGCAGCAAAATAATCTTCAACAAAACAAAATGCCGAGGGGAAAAACAACAGACACGAAGCCCAGGGGGCGAATGACCGCTTACGCGTTCTTCGTTCAAACATGCCGCCAGGAGCACAAGAAGAAGCACCCGGAAGAGAACATCGTCTTCCAGGAGTTCTCGAGAAAGTGCGCCATGAGATGGAAGGTAAGTGTCAACGTAAACAATTGGTCGTCAATTTCCTTTCTCTCCCGTATCACGAAAAAAAGACCAACATTTTTCCCCCCCATTTCGCATCATTTTTCCTACTTCGAAATCGAAATTTGCTGGATCGAATGTATACTTTTTCTTCGTTTTATGAGAAAAAAAAATTTATTTGAAAAATAATGTAACGACGCGTTCGGGATAATAATGTAGATTGTTGAAAAAAAAACAAACATATTGGGAATTGCATCAACGGCTCAACATCGAGTTACGAGCGTGATCGGCGGTTTCACCTGCTGCAGCACGCGTCCACTCGCGCACCTGCCTCGATGTTGGGCCGTCGTCCCGGTTTCCTCTGAAAAGAAACATGGTCGCAGCTCCTGCGGGCTCGTCCTGGCACAAAGAGGGATAAACGAAATGCTAAAACGTCACGGTTCTCTTTCACCCTACAAGGCTATCCCTTCGTCGTCGTTGTCGAATTTGTGTGGGAGTCCGGACCGAGTGGAGAATTGTTCGTCGATCAGAAAGCGGGAAGAATCTCGCCGACGAAGAAAATTGAAGAAAGAAAAGAAAAATGAAGAAAAAGAAGAAGAAAGAATTCTCGTTGAAGCGGGAAAAAATTTGAAGAAAATTCAAAAAATGAAGAAGAAGAGAAGAAAAAGCTGAAAAAAGGGAAAGAAAGTAGGTTATGCTCGGGATGGCGGGGAGTGGCGCGGCGGTCGGCGATGGCGGCCATGGTAGCGCGAAGCGACGAGGCCGTCGGGTGGGGCGGGGAAGGGGATGAGAACGACGAAGGAAAGAAAAAGAGCGGGCGACGAGAAAAAGAAGTCCGGGCTCGCCAGGTGGTGGGGATATCGCAGTGGTGTGTTGCGCGTTAGGAGGCGCTCGCGGCGTGCCTGCGCGGCCCGTCGAGTTCCCTCTATCGACCAACCGCCAGCAGCAGCAGCAACCCTATGCCTTTCGCCCTTTCTCTCTTTCTCTCTCTCCCTCCTCACTCCCCCTCGATTCATTTTCGCGAGCGGCCCCCTCGAATGTAACCACCGCCCTCTCGCTTTCTCTCTCGCTCCGTGCACCGGGATATTTCTCTTTTTATTCGCGTCCTCCCTCCCGACGTCCGCCCCGCTCTTCTCCTCGCCTCGCCTTGCCTCCCTCTTCTCCCAGTCCTACCATTTCCGATCCACTCTCTCTCTCTCTCTCTCTCTCTCTCTCTCTCTCTCTCTCCCATCTCCATCTTGATTTTCCACGGACGTGCTCATATCCCTGGACTTTTGTGCACTTTCTGCGCTCCTGCTCGTTTTCGCCGAAACTCACTTAAACGCCTTCGATCCTTCCGCCAAGAACGACGCGCAAACCGCCGGTCGATTCTATTCACATCAGAGGTATTTACGTTGAATCTCGTTTACCGCGAGATATCTCGAGAGATATCGTACTTTTTCGGGATAATAAATTCGCGAGCGAGCCGATCTGCGTTGACGCAGCGGAGGCTTCCGACGACACGGGTGTCGCGTCGCTCCGGTCGCATCTCGTTTTCTCGTTAATTGCGAGCCTCCTTACCACCCTCCCTTTTCCTTTTTTCCTCTCGTCTCACGCTCGCTCGCTCGCGATCGATCGGCTTCGAACAGTGACTATTTTTTTTTTTCTAATACGTACGTGCTTTATTCTGTTACCGTGCAGACTATGTCCGACAAGGAGAAAAAACGTTTCCACGAGATGGCTGAGAAGGACAAGAAGAGATACGACGCCGAAATGCAGAATTACAAACCTCCGCTTGGAGAGAAGACAACCGGACGGGGCAAAAAACGCAAACACATCAAGGATCCCAATGCGCCCAAGAGATCATTGTAAGTATATTCGTACATTGATTTTCCCTCTTTGTTCTCACTCTTTATCACCTTTTTATTACGCTTATTGCTGCGTCTAAGCAACTCTGAGCGTCCAAGTAAAAAAAACTCCGACTCTCGTGGGACTGGGATTCTCGAGTCGCGTTTGCACGAGACGCGATCCTATTTCGCTTTCGAGGCGTGTTTCTTTCGATCTTCTCTCTCCGCTTCATTCCGTTTCGTTTTTGTAATCCTCCACCAGGTCAGCGTTCTTCTGGTTCTGCAATGACGAGCGTGGCAAGGTCAAGATGCTGAATCCCGAATACGGTGTAGGTGATATCGCTAAAGAATTGGGCAAAAAGTGGTCAGATGCCGATCCCGAAACCAAATCCAAATACGAGGCTATGGCAGAAAAGGACAAAGCTCGATACGAAAGGGTACGTTTGTTGTTTCATTTTTTTTATCCTCTCTCACTTTCATCCTGAAATCTCTCTCAATCCAATTACGAGCGTCTGCAACAAAATTGTACGATGACAAAAAAAAATGAACGGATACGACACTGTGCGCGTGTTACTGGGTGAACGTTCGCGTTGGCTCTGTGACGCTCTTTTTTTCCTCGTTTCCTCTCAACCAATTATTACTCCATTTTCGCACTAAAAAAAAGAAGAACATGCCATTTAACGAAATGAATAATGATTTTTTTAAAGGAATCAACTGCATACAAGAAGAAAATGGCGGACGCAACGGGAGAAATTTTATGATCAGAATTTCGATTAATGAATCACTGAGCTGTAGCGCATTGCGGGGACTTTCACAAATAGAATTAGAGACGTACGAGTCGATTATTTCTTTATTTTTATTTTTTTTCTTTCGTTGTTTTTTTTTTCTTTCATTTTTTTCGCT
Source organism: Cremastinae sp. A BG-2022a (assembly GCA_030522545.1). Classification (NCBI taxonomy): domain Eukaryota; kingdom Metazoa; phylum Arthropoda; class Insecta; order Hymenoptera; family Ichneumonidae; species Cremastinae sp. A BG-2022a. Next base: position 106,211 of record JAPYYW010000062.1, on the reverse strand, counting down.
CGATTCCAAGTATCATGAATCCATCGTATTTAAACGCCGTCGTTGAACTCCGACCGCCTTAAACGTGGAACATCAAATTTTCTTAGAGAAAATGACTGCGTACAAAATGATAAAAAAAGAAAAATGGAAAACAGAAGGATGGGCCGGGAGGTGGGAGTGCGCCTGCAAATGGCTATAAAGCGAGACAGTGACGAGGACGCGGAAGAGGAGAAATAATGCTGAGGAGGATATTGAATAGTGGACGCACGTCGAAATCTCATATGTCATGCCGTGTCCTTTGAGAATCCCGAAAGCATTACCTCACCTACTGTACATACCATTGACCTTAGCGTGAGCGTACTTACACCACTAGAAAAAAAAAGAAGAAGATAATGAAGAAGGAGGAGAAGAAGAAGAAGAAAAAGGAGAAGAAGCAAACGAATAACTAACTAACCAATATCCATAGAAACCTCTCTCCATCTTCCCGACCCATCCTTCGACTTCCCAAATCTCCACAACCTTCCCCCCCTCCGTTTATCCTCACTCAACGAACCCCATCGTCAACCACGGATTATTTACAATATTATCTCGATAATGAGAAGAAAAATGGAAAAAGAAAAAATACTACCCGCGGTTATGCTAATTATTTTAAAAGAAATTGTATGTATGAGTGATCGCGAGAGGAGATCGTATGAGTGACATTTGTATTTTAACATATTGATAGTACACGTGTAAAGTGGCATAGGATAGAGAGAATGAGGAGAAGACGGTGTACTACTACTACTATAACTATTATTAACTACTACACTATTACTATTACTACTTCTCACCTTCTACCGGGTGGATAAACAAAAAGAGAGGAAATAAATACGACGCCGGGGCTCAATCATCACTGACTTTGTGTCTCAGCTCGGAGTTTTCCCCGATATCCACGAAACCGAACAAAAGAACATTTTCATTTATTATTGTTGTATACAAGGAGAGAAGACGACACGAGTAAAGAATTATCAGGAAGAAAAGAGACAAAAATAATATTTGCTATACATTGACAATTTGAAGATGCGATTATATTGCGAGAAGAATAAGAGAAGGTGTACGAAGTTAGTTATACAAAGCACTGTTTTTTTATCCCTTCCTTTTGAAGACACTTTCCACTCGGGATGGTTACGTTTTTCTTTTTGTTTTTCCCGTATTCATCAGTTGAATATACAAAAATGCGCGCGTTGAGCGTCCAAGTAGCCCGGTATATATAGTATGAAAAGAGAATACTATGCGTTTTTATGTTTTAAAAAGGAAAAGAAAAAAAAACTTTTGCACAGATATTGTTTAGCTATAAAAATCAGTCCCAGGGCTGGTGACGACCGGTGGGACTGCTTATCCGCTCTCACGAGTAATATTCGTAAGTACTGTGGAGTCATCGCGATACGTCTAAATTTCGTGCCCAAAGTTCTTTATCGAGCCAACGTGTGATTGAGCCTTACGCCGTTCAAGAGATTTTTAAGATCCAATCTGTTCACCATGATAAGAAATTGTACGATTAGAGGAGAAAGAAAGAAAAAAGTATAAGAGTTACGTCTATCTCTCTCTCTCTCTCTCTCTCTTTCGTGTGTGAGACGCGTGAACAGAATAAACACAGAGCGGATAAGGTATGATGACGGCTGATCTCGAAAATTAAACGAAAAAAAGCCCGAATTTAATCATGTTTGTATGGGTGATTAATTTAGACCCCTGCGTTGGCTAGATGAGAATTTAGTGAGGAAAAGAAGAAAATAAGAAAATGGTCGCGTCGCGGCGTGACTCTCAAAAAGTGTGTGTTTAGAATGCGAGGATTTCAAGAGAGAGAAAGCGTGTGTGTGTGTGTGTGTCGCGATCGACGTACGTCATTGATTTCGTAAAGCAATTGTCTATCGCTAGCTTACGGAAGTGGTCCCCGCCCTCGTCATTGTTCATCCTCCGTCTTCGACATTAAATTTCGTCAATAAAAATGAATACTTTGAAAAATCCAACAAATTTAAATCGTCATGAAACAAAAAAGCACAGACTTAAATTTGTACGTATGCTCGTCTTCTTCGTCATTTCCTCGTCGCTTTCATCTGGTTATTCTCTTCGTCGTTTTTCGGGTGGTCGAAATTCTCTATCGCCGCTCCACTCGGCGGTACGCAAACACCCCCGTATATATTAATGTATTTGTAACACCGCGCACGCGATTAATGTGCGCGCGAATCGCTGCCAGTTTTACCACGAGCCGTATTCCTCGTACAGCAGTCTTTATTGTAATTAATTATTGTGCTGTGTCTCGGTTACGATAACTTATTGCAACATAGCCATGTACAAATATCTAATCGTCCATCCAGAGATTAGACTGCCGGAAAGTCCTTGCGAGGCTCATTTTCAAAGACTCTCATAATTGAGTTTCGAATGGACACTTTTTAAACAATAATATATCGTTCGTTATCTCTGTGATTCGCGCGCGCGAGATCCGAAGTAACGGTGCGACGATGATCTCTCGAGGAAGAAAATCGGTTGATGATTTACCACGCTGTTTCTGTCTGTACGAATCGGTTCACGGCTCGGGTACACAACTTTTCCGTACGTACGATCCTCGATCTCGTCGGGACGAAAAGTTGGCCACTCGTGTTAGAACTTTATAAACGTGAGCACTCTCCTCGGTCACTCTCGTTTTCCTGTTTACACCTCCCTGCCTATATAGATACTCTTCTCTTCGTGTTGCACCACTGTCGCGTTACGACGGTTTAGCAAAGTCCCCCTCGGCAGTTACATGTGAAACGACATACACAAGAAGAAAGATCAAACAAGAAAAGGGCAACACACTCGTTTGTTTGTCAACAAAATAGATGAAAACGTGAATACTGTGTAAAATATGAAAATTGTAATATTTTAATACTGATTTGCAGGTGTGCATAATTTTAACATAGCTGGTATTATCAAGTGAATTGTACCGACGAAAGCATCTGTTCGATTGAACGAAAAACAAATGAAGAATAATCATAAAAATATATTATAAAACGAAATAAATATTGAAAACCATAACTGAAATTTCCAGCGTTATATTAGGAAATCGCTATAGTTGTAAAAGAAGATGAATGAAAATAATAAATAATAAATAATATTTGATTTGTATATCTCTTAGGGATGAAATAAAATTTTCGAAAAAAAAACAAAATGATCCAAGCGATCCGAATCTCAAATATGACTCATAGAGATTCGCGCGTGTCATTTCATTTAATCAAGTTGAGATATATTGAAAATTAAATATTTTTGTTTTTTATATTTTCTTCAGTATTGTACACCAGTTGCCCTGATCGTAGTACATTTTTTCAATCTTTACATTCGATAGGTCCGAACACAAGTCGGAAAGCTCGTTTTCCTCGAAAACGTGATAAAAGCGTAGAAAATAACCGCCACCTTTTCGTTTCCAAGGTACGAGAACGTCGTTGTGATCGAAATTCGTACGATTTTCATGAACTGGTAGAGCGAATCCAGTTTCCGGAATCACATGACTTTCCGGGCTCATTTCAATTTCCGGTCTTTTCTTGTGCGAGTTGAACTTCAGATACGTCGAATCCACGTCGTCCTTGTGCTGATCTTTCGCCCATACGTAGATGAGGCACTTTCCATCGATTCGGAGCACGCGAATCATCTCGGATATCGCCCGTTGCCTCCTTTCCTTCGTCGACAGATGATGTATAACGGCGATGCTGATCACCGCGTCGACGGAATTGCTCGAGAACGGGAGAGCCAGGCAATCGCACAGAAATACTTCGAAGCCTCGATTTCGACATATTTCAGCCAGTCCGGAGCTCCGATCACAGCCAATCTACAAGAAATTTTATTGCGATCACGTTTTACACAATTATTAGAAAATTATCCCCAATGTTTATTTGATCGCAATTACCTTCAGGATATCTGGTCTATTGACTAGATATTTGCCATTTCCGCATCCAACGTCAAGAAGCACGCCTCCTTTGGGAACAGTGTCTATGAATTTTGCTACATTGGGCCACTGCTTGTGTCTAGTTTCATTGAAATGATTCGATATTTGCTCGTACACCTAAACGGAATAAATCTTCTGAAAAAGCGTGAAATAAACGTAAATTTGGAATTCCTCCTCAACTTTACCTCGTGTACGTAACATGTTTCCAACCCTGGTGCAACGGAATTGTCTATCTTTTGGCTAGAATTCTTCGTGTCGCAGTATTCGTTGTAAAAGCAAGGACAATCTCCTGTTCGAACTTTTCGAAAGGTAAAGGAAACTCTCGTGCCTCTTTCTTGAGTACTCAAACCGTGTTCCGTGTTCACGACGTCACTGTGTCTAGGACAAATACCGTGAGTCCACGCGTATCGCGATTCTCCGGACATTATCAGAAGAGATCGTGGAGGAATCAAGAGACTCACTCTCTTATCGTTTCGCTTGAAATCCATTGTGCAAGCAGATTGCAGTGACAGAGAGAGTATTGGATCTTCAAAGACACTGTGAGTATCGATATGTGGTGGAATTCCTTCAAAGAGAATCAAATGTAAAAACTCTGTAACAATATTTTTTGATATTCACACAAAATAATATTAAGCATACCTTGACCTGGCAAATATCGATTAATCGTTAATTGATCGTAGATATATTTCCCACAATTATACTTTTCAAACAATGCTTGAAGAAAATCGTATTCCTTGGGAATAGACTGAATTGGATTGTCAGGATCTACCCTGTTTGTGTCATAACGAAATTCATATCCATAATGCTTGACTCTCCTGTGCTTCAGCTCTGGAGTTGAATTTTCTGAAAATTGATTAACCAATCTTTATATTATTGTAAATAAAAGGTATAAACAATTTTTGTACCATTCTCATCCCAGTTGAGACTTTCCAACAGCAGGGATTCTTGCTCGGGAGTAACAAATTCCTCAATGAGGGACAATCCGGGAGGTAAGTTTGAAAGTGAGATTGGATTTTCTTCTTCTTCGTCAGGAACTAAAGAAAGAATTTGTCTATGACAGACTGAACTTAAAGATTCAAATATTTCAGGATAAAATTGAGTTCACCTGTTTCAACAAAAGCTAGATACAACAGAGTCTTTGTTTCATTCAGATTTGCAAGTCCATGCACAGTGTCATAAAGATTCTGCGCATCATCCTTGGAATCACATTTAACGAAACAATACGATTTTCCAGGAGGCATCGCTATGCTGTAATTTGTTAGTATCTTCGACACAATCTCGTCCAAAGTTTCTCGACGAAATCCAGTCACCAGACCTGCATTGCAAACAGCGATATTCTGAAACAAAAAACAGCTGTCAATTCGAATTCAAAAGAAATTAGAATTAGAAAAGGACTAAATTGTAAACTAACTTTGGTCGGTTTATCAGAGCATTTTATGTTCATGTCTCGTGCCAGTCTGTGCTGAGCCCGACGTTGTTTTCGAACGCATTTTCGTTCAGAAACGATTTTTTTGTCACTTTGCATTGTTTTGTCACGTGCAGAAAGAGACGAGTGGAGGAGTATACATTCCGTTTGAAGTATGTATGTACCCAAGTCGAAGTTTAAAAAACAATTTTTTTTTTCTGATAGCACGCTGTCAGTTGATTTTCAACCTATAAATATTCTTTTTCATATTCTAAGTTGGGATACAATTATTTTCAAACACGAGAGAGCGAGCCAGCGTGTATTAAGGAAGAGAGAACGAGCGACTGAGCGAGAGAGATAGCGATTGATTCCAGAGCGCCACATACTCTGGTGGCAAGAAAGTGAACGAAAATTACCTCCTATCGGCTTCCCATTGAAAATGACGCTCGTTTCCAGACCTGCGCTACCCTGTACGACCGTGGGCTAAAAGAAATACAGCGAGCGAAGCACGAGGACGAGAAAAATCAAAATAAATCAAACAGGATGAATCCTTTGTTATACAGCAAGACCATCGTGGCAATGAATAGCAACATCATTCGACGTACGTACCTATCACGAAGAAAATTCTTATGATCCGTTAATTCGTTACATTCGAGAAAAAAAGTAGATTGAAACAAAATGAAAATAATGGTTGGCTAAGTCACTTATGCGTGTTCTCAATTTTGTCACATCCTATGTTTATGTAACATTGAAAAAAATGTATCGCGATGACTCGCGACTATTAATATTCATACGCACGTATTATTGATTGAAAATTCGAAATAAATGGTGTGACAACGTACTTTTCGATACTTTACTGACCCGGTTCTAAAAATGGTTTTATGAGGTTATGACTGTGCCAATGTACGTGTTTGACGTTGTGTCGAATAACATGCTCGTGTTTACGAGAATTTTTTGACACATATTTGTGTACATATTGTATATTTTGTATTATCGGCGTGTTTATCAAATAAACAAGAATATTTAATTGTCATTGGAACATGTCAGAATATAAAATAAATATAGAATCGAGAATAGAAATATATTTCATTTTCAGGTTACTCTTACCAAACGTGTTTGTACACTGACAGTAGACGGCTGGCCTTTCTCGTTCCTCATACCAAGAGGAGAGATGATAGCAGAAATTTGTCAATAGATAGAAGAATATTGGCGTACGATATCGAACCAACAAATGTTTATCTGCCTGTTAGAAAATTTCACTTTGATCCAACATGGAGAGGTCAAGAACCATCGTCGAAGGTCGAAGAGACTGTCAAAAATATCAAGGAAGGCAAGGAGCAGAAAGAGACGTCCAAGGATGTGGCAGCATCTCCAGAAAAAGCACCAGCTGTAAAACCAACATTGGTGCAAAGAATAAAAGCAGAGTTATTGCACTATTACCATGGATTTCGACTGCTCGGCCTGGATATAAAAGTGTCCATAAAGTTGATTTGGAGAATAATAAAAGGGCACGAGCTGAGCAGAAGAGAACACAGATTGGTAAGGTAGAAACATTTGAGAGTGAACATCCTGGTTGATAAATATTTTGAAATAATCTTACAACAGAATTTTATTTTTGTAGCTGGTTAAAACCACGGGAGACGTGTTCAGGCTAATACCGTTCTCCGTTTTTGTCATTGTTCCATTCCTTGAACTTTTACTCCCGCTAGCAATAAAGTTTTTCCCAGGCATGCTGCCATCGACTTTTCAAACTGCTACAGAGAAGGAGGACAAGCTCAAGCAGGCTTTGAAGGTGAAGTCGAAATTGAGAACAAAATTGCTCCAAAAAAAAACGTTGCGTTGAATCAACTATTGTTTCATTTCTCCATTATTAGGTAAAAATAGAAATGGCGAAATTTCTTCAAAAAACTTTGGATGAGATGGCGGTGCAGTCGTCGGATCACAAATCGTTGAAGGCGAAAGAATTTTCCGAGTTTTTTTACAAACTACGATCGACCGGAGGTGTTGCTTCGAACGAGGAAATAATGAAGTTCAGTAAACTCTTCGAAGACGAAATAACTCTGGATTCTTTGTCACGACCTCAACTTGTTGCTCTGTGCCGCGTACTTGACGTTCAGACGCTCGGCACGACTAACTTTCTACGGTTCTTGTTACGAATGAAACTGAGAAGTCTCGTTGCTGATGACAGGGTAAATAATGCACAGAAAACAGTAAACATCTTGAAGAAGTTTTCTTCTTTTTGATATTAAATTTGTGTCCGTAAATTTTAATCTTGTTTTCCCATTATGGTATTAATCCTTCCTAGATACACTACAATTTGTGCACCTCCCCAGACACACGAGTTTGGTGTCCTATCGGTTTTTACTATACTTCCGTTCGTTTAAAAAATCTGAAAAAAATCAGAAGAGTAGTTTGGGATCTATAGAAAGAGAGCATACATTGGATAATGGATAAAAATTAATTTTTAATATTGTTATTTAGGTGAAAACGATGCAAAACACGAGAAATTCACGATTTCACTCAAAAAATCATAACTTTTTAATGAATACATTTAAGAAAGTAGCAGTAGACAACATCTTTCTTGACATAACGGATGAAAGTATACTGAAAGTTTTGCAAAAAATTAGAAAAAATTCATGGACCTTTTTAAAACCCTCCACTCGATGATCATAATTTATCCGACTAGAAAAAAAAATTTAATAACAATTTTATGCAAAATATGAAGCGTGAAATCATGATGGGAAATTTTCGTCAAGTCACGAGTGACCCACTTGTATCTAATAAGGGTTAAAAAAGTATAATTATTTGAAGAATTCAAAAAGTGATATTTTTTTAGTGAAAACACTACAAAAAATGCACTATAAAATGCATTCTTCGTGCGCATTAATCTTGGGTTTTTTTTTTCAAAATTTTATACTTCGGTAGACACACACGAGTCTGTGGTGTTCACGCACGACGTTGACTGCTTGTCGACTAAACATGAACTGAAACGGAAGGTCGCTGTTTGGTACCTGAGTTCCCTCCCCAAGTACAATTTTTTACATGGGAATAATAGAACCCGAAATATAGATTAACTTGTAAGACTTAGAACTTTCTGTAAACGGCCGGACACCACAGACCCATGTATGTCTACCGGGGGTTAACAGATCTCTTAATTAAGAAAAAAAATGATCCATTGGATAAAATGGGTAAAACATAAACATAATAATTATATTTTTTCTCGTAACAGTTGATCGATAAAGAAGGAGTGGATACACTCACGAGAACTGAGCTTCAGCAAGCTTGCCGAGCTCGTGGAATGCGAGCTTACGGGATGCCGGAAAACCGTTTGAGGGAACAGCTCGCTCAGTGGTTAGATTTGAGTATAAACAAGAAAGTGCCTCCCTCCTTGCTTCTACTTTCACGCGCGCTCATGGTTCCGGACACGATGCCAATGTCGGATAAGCTCAAAGCAACGATTTCGGCTCTTCCGGATGACGTTCTACCTCACACGAAAGGAGCGATCGGCGAAAAGGAGGGCAAAGTCGACCACAAAACTAACATTGAAATTATCAAACTCGAAGAACGCAGAATCGAGGAAGAGAGACAGGAGAAGAAAGATGAAGTTCAGCCACAGCCAACGCTGCAATCCACTGCCGCAAAGAAGGAAGAAATTACGACTACCGATGTGAAAGTTCTCGAGCAGGCTCTTGATTCGATCGGAAAGGTAAGATTTTACTGAATATACATTTTCAAATATATTTTCTTAATAAATTGTATAAATCTGAAACGTCATGTACCAATCTGTGAAAAATTTTATAAGATATTGTCGTTCAACAATTGAGGTAACGTTAAATCGTAATTTTCAATATAAATACTTATGAGAAGTTCCGAAAAAATGTGATTTATAACAGTAAATATTTTTATTTCCAAATTGCGAAATTTCTCTAATTTCACACATATTTTTATATTACATTAAGTTCATAATTATTTAAAATTTTTTTTGAAAAAACCTTCTTCGATGTCTAATATTCACATGTGTATCAAGACGGGCTTTACCGTGAGAAAATTCATGTACATTTATTAGTAAAATAGTAAAATAGAAGTAGTGGGAAGTAGCTGGTTCAGGATAACAGTTGAATAACTTTTTTTTTCTCAGGACAAGAAGATGGCCGTCGAGAAGGAAGAGCTCAAAGAGCTCAAGGAAGAGATGGCCGAATACCAAGAGGACATTAAGGAACTCGATCAGATAAAGGCAGATGCGAAGGGTCAATCGGAGATCGAGGATCTGAATGTGTCGAAGGGTGCTGTGCGATTGTTTAAGAAGGTTAATAAGATGATTGAAAAAATGGACGCGGTGCTCACGGAACTCGAACAGTCCGAGAAGAAGGTCAAGAAGAAGATCGATGCTCTCGCTCCCGAGGAAAAACCGGATTCTAAAGTTGTCGAGGAATTGGTGCGAATTGACGAACTCATCGCTGCTATAAAACAAATTCAGAATATACCCGACGACTCCCGGTTAAAGCGCATTTCTGAGATTCTTGGAAAAATAGACGACGACAGAGACGGTGCAATTAAAATCGAAGATGTCTTGAAGGTATTTGGCGAATCATTTGATACGTCTTATTTGTCTTTTTTTTCAAATCTTTTTTTTTTTGTATATTTTTCAGGTCGTCGAACTGATCGGCAAAGAAGACGTGAAGCTCAGCAAGAAACAAGTCAACGAGTTGATCGACCTCATGGACAAGGAAGAAGTTCTTGAGGTCGAGGATCAGATTCAGAAAATTCTTCAGAAAGAGAATAAAGAGGCGAAGGCGGAAAAAGAGTTCGACGATCCGGTAGCAGTTTCAACCGTTCCAGCGACCCCGGTTACGAAAGAGCCCAAATTCGGGGAAGAAGAGCTGAGTGATGACACGAAAACAGCGAAAAAATCGGTCGCATCGTCTTCCACAATAGGCGCTCAACAGGTACCTCCGATGATCGAGAAAGAAAACGAGCAAGTTACGACGCCCCCGATAACACCGAGCGTTCCTCCGCACTCGAAGAAAGCCGAAGGTTCAAAACGACTATGAGTTCCGCACACGCCGTGAATCGCAACCACTTAGTAAAAATATTTTTTTATGAATAACTTGAGTCTTGTTTGAACCGAGTTACAATTAGTTCAGGCATTTCTCAATTACAGTAACAACTGCGTAACCTCGGTAACGATATTTCGAGAATGAATGTGGAAGAATTGTTCATCGCGAAGCTTGAAAATATTTTTACGATGATCGAAAGTATTTAATATATTATCCATAGCACTTTGGGAAATTTGGAAAAGATCGAGTTGACATCAAATTCAAAATTAATACTCTCTCTAATGATGCTCGACATGCGCTGGTTACGTACACAAGTTACATAGCAAGTATGAATTTATTTTAACGGAAGATCAGACATGACTCGTTGTGCTAGGAAATACCATTCCGTCTGTCAAAGCAGAGTTTCAATGAAAATCGCTAAGCGTTTGCGAATCGAAAGACGACTTATTAATTGATATAGAGAATTTATTTGAGCACAGGTGTAAATGGGCTTCAATTCAACGGCCCCGCTATGCTTTCAGCGAGCGAGACCTCTTGTACAATTATATATTATAACCGCTTCATACATATAATGGTTTCATAAGATAACGTGTCTACTTTGTGTATGTATTGGATACTTTGTAAAAAAAAAATTTTTTTTTTTTCAAAGCAATTGTATCGAGAAAAAAAATGTTTAAAAAATTTTTACCAATGGATGGTTTTTTTTAATGTTATTTTCTAATGGATTACACAGTAGAATGGCAACAGGATAGAAATAAATTATTTAGAGTCATTAAAACTCCTCAAGTTTGCTCTATTTTCCATGCATAAATGTAAAATCAACGAACGTATGAAAAATACATTCTTCAATATAGAGACTTTGGTTAAAATTGTACATCGATCGATTTCAAATAATTAACTTCAGTGGTTACATATATTTATGATCCACAACTTTTAACAGGAGTTATCATTTTTTAATATACTAAATAAATATTATTTAATTATTTATGGGATAATAAAAGAGTACTTATTACACTCATAAAGCGACTGTTTTCAAATTTTTAACAATCGTTATTTCACCACGTTGATGAGAAGTTTCCTAAATAATATTTATTTAATATACAGGAAAAAAGTTGGTGCAGAAAATATGTAACCTCTTACGAATGATAATAAAAAGAGTATGTACATTTTTAAAACTCGCTTATGTCCTCTAACGTGTCACAATAATGAAAATCGAAAAAATTTCTCATAAACGGAGCTCGTATCTTTTTTTTTAGTTTAGTCAAATAATAAGAAGCGCTGCATACCCGTGTCAGTATCGCGTAACGTGGTTGCGTAGTTTTTGACGTCTTCGACATCGTTGGCTCAACATAACCTCCAAATTTTACGAAACTTTCTGATTTTATTCTACTCCATCGCAATGTAAAAGTGTATTTTTCTTGTTTGCTCGTGAAAGATAAGAATATTGACATAGCCGTCCAGAGCTTGTAACTAGAAGTTCGATAATAAAAATACTTGAGTGTAACGCTTACAAGGTTTACAACTAGGATTCTTGAAGCATCGAAAATTTTAAAAACAGGTAAACGCACTGATAAAGATTATTCGTCCAAATCGTACATTTAAAAGTTAAAAATCCTTTTAACAAATGGATCAAGTATTCGTAATGAAAGTAACTGGTGTCGTTATAGTCAGAAATGGCTCGAACAAACTTTTTTTTCGTTAATTCGATTATCACGAGCTAATGGTTTCTCCAGGGCTCAAGTTTTTTTCAGTGTTTTCAATACGTCAAAATTAACATTGGATAACGAGTAGAGCTTTTTCAGTGCGAATGAAAGAAAACTACTGAAAAATTCATTTTTGTTGAATTTTTTCATCTATATTATATTTCCTCGTAAATTTATCTTTCAGCCAAGAAATGGAAGGTCTACTAAAAAAAGCAACTATAGATTTTAAAAACAAGGTGCCCCGTGCTGTAGGAAAGAAATTGCCTGAAATGAGAAATCAGGGTGAAATTGCTAATAAAAAAGGGGATTATGAGAAAGCATTTATTTTTTTCAAAAGATGGCTGAATGTGGTAGAATGGATAAAAACATCGAAACCTTACAGAGAAGATGCACAGTACTATAACAAAAGTTTTTCTATTGACAAGGTATGGTTTTATTTGCTATATTTCTCAAATTTACATGACCAAGTACAATGTTTTCATTTATTTTCTTTTTTTGTTTGATCAGGAGAGCGAAGTCAAAGCACTTTTCTTGGAAGTCGAAGCAAAAGTGAAAGCAAGCCTGGTTCCTCCGAGGATCGAACCAGAAGTGGAAGAAAAAGTACAACAAAAGAACAAAAATCCGACAATAGAGGGAGTTTTGAATCTTCCGGAAACACCAACTGATGAGCCGCTCGCTGAAGAATCGAAAGAGTTCACTACTTGCCTGCAATTGTTTGAGATCTTAAAAACACATCCTAGGCCACTAATCATCGATGTTCGACCAAAGGAAGATTATATGGAGTCGAGAATAAAATCAAACCGCTGTATAAACATACCAGCTGATAAAATTCGCCTTGGGTACTTTTTATCAAACAATTGATTCAACGACAATATCTTTATACTTTAAATTAATTTTTTTGATCCTTTATACAGGGTATTGGCTAGCAGTTTCGAGAAACTTTTTGTTGGTGACAGAAATTCCCGCTATTTGTTTGAAAATCGACGATATCAAATGACGGAGATGATAATTCTTCTGGATTGGAGTACAACATCATTGACCCTATTCCCCGATAATAAAATGCGCGTACTAAAACAGATATTAGACGACTGGGACCCAGGTACAACACCTCCTAAAATAACGTTTCTGGATGGCGGTTATGCAGACTGGCTGAACCGTTATCCCAGCCTGGTAACGAATCCAAACGCGAGAGTACCCGAGGTACAGGCTGATGCGATGGATGAGATCTTGGAGGACGTCACATATCCAGAATGGCTCAATTCGGACGAAAAGTCAAGTCCATTCAGTCAGTTGCGAATAACGCCGATAGAAAAAAATGAAACGAAAAATAAGATTAACAATTATCGATCCCAAGACGTCCTTGCAAACAGATTAGGGGACGATGATCAATCATTGACGATTAAAAACAAATCAATTATAAATAGTAACGGTAATTCTTATGTGAACAAATCATACAGACACGACGTCAACAATGATTTGGAAACAAAGGAGCCGTATAAATTAGTGAATAAAAAAATTTCAGAACTATCAAAATACAATAATCGTGGTAACGATCGTCTCATCGAAGACATGAGTGTCGACGATGAGGACGAATCGATTTTTGATTTTCCGAAAGCATCAAAAGACATCACAACATTGAACAATTTAAGGCCAAAGCCGAAAGTAGATAGAAGCTCGAAACCATCGAATGTGACAAAGACTTCGTCATTGGCTGACAAATTACTAACGTTGAAAACCCAACTCAACGATTTATTAAAAAATTTGATGCACACGGAAGAAGAGATTTCGTGGTTAGAGAAAGAAATATATGAGCACGATGAGAACGACAATAGAACGTTAAGTGGCAAAGCAAAGAGAATAGGCTTGGAAGATCGAATGAATACACTTAATCTCGCTGTAACTAATTTGGTAAGAATACTAGGATTAATATTTTATGAACAATTTATTATTAATAATTTTTTCAATTACTCGTGTACAGAAAAAACAAAAGGACCAAGTGAAGGAGGCCTTAGCAAGCCAATCGATGAAGAATGTATTACTTACTGCGGTTGAAACAAAAAAAAATGATGATCTCGATTTGAGTATCGGAGGATTCGAGCAGCGTCTGAAATCCATTTCTCTAAAAAGAGAGATGCTCAAGGAGTATGAATTTTTAAAATTTTTAATTTTCAACATGGTCGTTTTTTTTAATGAGTAATCAATTTTGTCTTTCAGAAAAATTATAAGCAAGGAGAAAGCAAAAATGAATTCTCACAAGATGGATGAAAGTGAAATCACAAAAGAGCCATTGAAATCTGATGGCTCTTCAGCTAATACAGGGCTTAAACGGTCTTATTCTAGTCCAAATCTCGGACAGGTAAAAAAGAAGTTGAGAATATTCGACAAAGTAAATATCGCTTACCTTTTTTTTTCGTTTTCTTGAATATATGCATATTGTTTCATTTGTCGTTCAAAGATATCTTTTCTCTCGAGTATCTCTCAAGAAATGATATCGAGCAATATGTATTGTTTTGGCTATGAAAAATGCATGAAAGTTTTGAAGAATTGTTAAACGGTAAAAGTCTAGAAATTAATAGCTTTTAAGTAATTTCATTATATTCTTCATAAATTTATATTGATATTTCGTATTTATGAAGAATAATTTAATTTTATGATAAATTTACAGTTTACGATTTTTTGTTACTTTTTATTAGCTGGACGACGTCAAAATTCCTGTCGTCGACAGATCATCGAAGCCTCGTGTACCTGCGCCGAGCGCATCCAACAGGCCGACGATTAGTATGAGCTCAAAACTTACGTGGAAGGATAGAGAGCAACGTCTGGAACCAGTTTTTCGAGACACGGTGAGTTTAAACATAATTACTTGTTTATTCATACATAAAAGTAAATTTTATTAAACGATCTATAATTCATAGAAGTAATAAAGATTTACAAAAATCATTATTTTTTTGACAAGGAAAAATTTATGAAGAGACATTAAAAAATTTTGCAAACTCGGATATTGTTCTATGTACGGACCAACGAAAGCATTTTTTATTATTCAACCAAGAGCCTTGGTATCGTTTCGAGACAAACAATTTGCAAGTTTAGCACAAGTGGTTTCGATTATTTTCCTCGTCTTTCAATATTTAAAGGAACGTTGAAAATGAGACTGACTTTGGATCCTTGATAAAAAATGTAAATTTGGTTACGTTTTTATTTAAAGTTGAGTTGTTTGCTGAGCCAAATTAGTCGATGAATCGACCTTCATATTTAATTTATGATAATCGCGAGTCTCGCTATGTGCTGTATATACAAATCTTCGAACGCCGTATCTACGCGGAAGCTCAGTATGTACCTCTTACGTAGGAAAACTTTAACGTCATTAAGGGGATTTGAGTTCAGTCACGTTTTGTTATATCGAACTACTTTATTTGTACTTTATCCTTATTTATTCTTCCTTTGTCAAATACGTATACGTATACATTTTTCAACACTCGATACGTTCGTTGAAATAGGAATATGGCTTCAATTATTTTTTTTATAAATCGTATCCTACCAATATACATGAAAAAGTTCGTATTTTTGTTTATTTGTTATTTTTTTTACGAATGCAAGACTAAATCGATTTCTATAAAATTCGGTATACATATTTTCCATTTTTTTTTTTTATTAATTAAATTATTTTTTTAGTACGTAACATAAGAGTACATGCCATGAAAAATATAATTATCCCTTTAAATATTGAATTTTCTCATGAAAATTGATTTCTTCCACAAAAGTCCATTTTTTCCATAAAAATGAATTATTTATATTATATTTTATATATTTGCAAAATGATTTATACTCTTGGTACGAGAGCACGATGCTAATATTAAAATAAAAGTAAATTTTTGATTATTGAATTGTGTATTATAGGTAGAGAAAAGTTTAGTGAGTAAGTTTATTGAAAAAAAGAACCCGATGAATATGGAAATTTTCTTATGTTGTAGTAAAAAATTAGAAAAAAAACAGACGAAAATAAACATTTAAAAAACGGCGTTGCAAATTTTCAGCACTCAAATTCCATTTTTGAACACTTTTTGTCCTGCTTAAAAACAGAAAACTTTCCATAAACGTATCTTCAAAATTAGATAGACAGAGTTGTAATTTTTTTTCCTCATACGCTCTTATCGTACATATTTGCACTTTGTCAACCTTTTTATGAAATTGTCAATCGAGTAATAAATTGCTTAAAATTTATAATTATATGAATCCCTTAACAGATTGATAAAAAAATTCCATACTAATATCCTGAAAATACATGAACGTATTAATGCAAGTCGTAGAAAAAATTTCTTCATTCTTTTTATAAACAGTTTCAATTGTTTAATTCTTCGGTGGCTGTTATCGTAATTGCCTTGTAAAAACGTGGAAATTTTTATTCTCCCAGCATGTATTTGCTGAGCGCACATCGATGAGAGAGAATGAGACGGGGGAGGGGAAAGAGGGGAGAAAAAAAGGAGGGGCACGGACTTGAACACCTTTTACCTCGAATTATTCGCTGTCTGTAAAAATTCTAACTTTATCAAAGATCAGCACGATTCGTCTACACCGCGATTCTCCTTTATCACGTGACGTTACATTCAACGTAAGATAAATTTCGTTATCACGTGTCAGTTGCTTCGCAGCTCTCGCAGCACTCGCGATTCTCAAATTCACGTTTTGGTCAACGAAATCACAGTCAACAATGCCGATTGCGAAATCTTAGCTATTTGTTTGTTTGTATCTCTTTTTTTTTAATTTATTTTTCTTCGAGTGAAACAAAAATTGTACAAACGAGACAGGAGGTTCGAAATCTTTTTATCGCGAAATATTTGGAGCTAATATGGTACAGATACAAATTCTCAGTGTAGTTCATCACAGTAATCCGGTGAGTACTGAATTAACCGCGATAATTATTATTCGACTCTTGTTGATGAAATATCATCACAGTAAAAATTTGTCAATATCGAAAATTAGGATGAAGATGATGCTTGTCAAATGTTTAGAACACGTTTTCCATGACATATTTAATTGCTGATAAGAGAACGATGCTGTAACGGATCGAAAACCAATCCAAATGTCATTTGGCCTTGTTTAGTTATCGAAATAATGAGATAACGACGTCTAGTCGAGATTATTCAATTTAACAACTCCATATTCGGCAAAGTTTTCCGCTCATCGCCCAATAAAAACTATTTGATCGTTTTTTGACTACGCAATCCTTTCTTATATTTTTATTATCGTTGGTTAATCGTGAACCTCAATAAAATATAAAATCTTGCGTTTTATCGTATTTTTTTTTCGATGAAAAAAATTCTTTGAGAAATTGAAACTTGAAGGGTGTGCAGATACACAATAACCGAAAATAAGCTTATTTTTATCAATCGAAGGAAGGTTTTTACGAAAAATAATTTGTTGTGAAACAAAAAATTAAAAATAAAAATAAAAAGTAGCGTCAACTGTCAACAATTTTGATTGAATTTTACTTTTTTTTATATATACCTTTTACTCATTCCAACGTAAATTTTTTTTTCTAAAGGAAAATTTGATTGGACCCGTCTTTTTTTCGATTTAATACACTATATTAGTTGAGTAATTTTTTAAAGAGGCTATCATTTACATAAATAATTTGGAGTATTTTGCTTAGAATGAGGAAATAAAGAACTTTTTTAAGACATGTATAATTTAATTGCTTTCAACTTTTGAAATACGTTATTTTAATTAAAAAAAGATGAATTTTCAGATACGTCTTTTTTATGATTTTACATTTGTTGATGAAATAGTTTTTTTTTTGAAGAAGGTAACAGCTGGCAAAAATAATCTTAAAGAGTATAAAGGGTATGGCGAGGGAGTGTGTGTGTGTGTGTGTGTGAGAGAGAGAGAGAGAGAGAGAGAGTAAAAACGTAATAAGTAAGTAAACGTGAATGGGGAGTCTTTGAATTAGATTGATTTTGCGGTGGTTTGATTATTGCAAGAATGGGCACATGCACGAGAAAACATGAGGGTACTTTGGGGTCTTCCAAATCCAATTCGTGACGAGCGAGAACTTCTTGCGAATGGAATAGAAAAGTAAGTGGACTTGGGAGAGACTGAATGTCTAAACAGTCGTGTTTCGTTCGTGCTCTGGCTGTCGAAACGAAATCGCGTGTATCTGCTCCGTCTCGTTGGCAAACTCCTCGTGTAATCAGTCAAATCGAAATAAAAATCGTCGTTTTAAATGTCCATACGAGTAATCTCACCTCTCGAATCTTTTCGCAAAACTTTCTCTCTCGATCCACGGTTTTTGCCCAAAAGTAAATATCTAAAACGCAAATTATGAAAAGATTCTTCATCTCGGGTCGACTCGATTCAACGAACCGATACTCTGTTCTGTTCGTGCTTCGCGAGATAAATTTATTTCAATAAAATCCGAAAATGCTGCAACCATAAGTTTCAGCGAACACGAAGGGAATATTTTTTAAACCTGTTGAGAAACCGTACAAAAAACCTATAGCGAATCAATACATAAAAATAAAAACAAAACGTTTTATTAACGATTTTATAAATAATTTAACGGGTTTGAAAGAATCTCACTTAAAATGGTTAATTTGGGTGTAAAACTGAAGCCTTATTATATAGTGACATATTTCAAAAAGGTAAAGTTTTACATATAATTCTGCGCAGATTGTGATCAAAAGTATTGCCGATCGCGATCGTTGGTCATTTTTTTTTTAATTCTAATTCGTGCCATTTTTTTTTGTTCGCAGCGTCCCGGTATAACAGGACTGAAGAACTTAGGGAATTCATGTTACATGAACAGCATAATTCAATGTCTCAGCAATAACATACGGCTGGCGAAATATTTTAACGAGGATGCGTATCTGGACGATCTCAACAAGAACCTGTGCAAACAGGGCCAAGTCGCTGACGAGGTAGCCAACGTGATCAAGGCACTCTGGAGAGGACAATACAAGAGTATTTCTCCACGTGACTTGAAGGTAATTCATCCAGTATCGTCATAATATTCATCCGATTAAAAAAAAAGAATGTATCCAATTATTCGCCCAGTGTTTCCCAACTGTATTGTTCAAATTTTAATTACCATTTATTTTTACCACCCAGGTTGTTATCGGTCAGTACAGGCTACAATTTGATTGCAACGACCAACAGGACTCGCACGAATTTCTCGTTTTTCTCCTCGACTGGTTACACAACGATTTAAAAAAAGTAAATTGTTACATCATTAAGAGAATTTCTGTTATACCGTTTATTTTAAATCATAGTTAAATTGAATAATGCTTCTATTTCAAGATCTCACGTTTCATAGATTTAATATATTTCATGAAAAGAAATTATCAACTTAACTAAAACTGTGATTGAATTCTGAATTTTTAATTTTCATTCTTTTCTTATTTTATGCTATTTTTAAATTGAAGGTGAAGAAGCCATGTATTTCTGGGAAAAATTTGAATTTATGACGTTTCCTTTGCATAATTCATACTCTACGTTTTTGCCGAGAAATTGTAAATTTTTTTTTTGAAATTACAATAATGAAAAATAAAATAGCAATTTTTAAATATTCATTATTTATTTTTGAAAGAACAGACTTCTGAAATTTTGTGAAATTTAGAAATATTCGTATGTTTTTCATACAAGTTATTAATTAATTAAATTGACAAAGTGAGACATTGTGTATTTTATTAATGCTGGATTAAATCTATTAATTAATTATATTTAAAAAGAATTTGAAAAATTTATTTTAATAAAGAATGTTTTCTTTCATAGGCAGTTGATGGCTATTTGGGCGGAATAAGCGCAGCGAAAAAGCTGTGGTTCAAGTCGCTAAACAACGGTGAATCGATCATTTCTGAGCTGTTCATGGGTCAATTAAAGTCGAGCATAATCTGCAGTAATTGTAACCACAGCAGCATCACATACGAGACCTTTAACAGTCTTACTCTGTCGTTACCGAGCACGAATCGTTGCACGCTCGATGTGAGTTCGATAGAAATTATTCAGAGATAACTGTGAATTGATTAATCGTTCATTTTGCTTGAGAGTGATTTGAACGATTTGAATCTCTTTATCGGTGATTCATAATTATTCGATTCTATGAGATATGGAATACTAATCTGAATAAATTTTTTTTTCGCGTCGCAGGATTGCATAAAGAAATTTGTATCGGGACAAAAAGTTTCGGGATGGACGTGCGAAAATTGCAAAGTACCTCGTGACGCAACGAAAAAATTTGATTTCATCAAATTGCCACCGACGGTCGTTATACACCTGAACCGCTTCGCTGATAACGAGGGATGGCTTCAAAAATCAAACACAACCGTGGATTTTCCCCTGGCTGATTTCAATCTGGCTACGTATCTCGTCGACGATGAGAGCAACGACGATTGGGATCTTCAGTATGATTTTCACAGAATGTCGTTGTACGCGGTTTCTGTTCATTACGGGACGATGTCGGGAGGTCACTATACTGCGTATTGCAGAAATGGTGGACAACAGAAGTAAGAATTAATATCTCTTAAGAATCTACCTCTCACCTTTTTTTTCTACACAATCAAGATAATACTCACAAGAGAATTGCTCTAACACAAAAAAATACTGATCCAGGAGAACAGCTTCAATGATATTTTTCAAATAAATTAATGAACGCATAACAAAAAAGTAACAAATGACTTTTAATAATTTTCAGATGGTACAAATATGACGACGTGATCGTCAGCGAAGTGTCACCGGGTGAAGTTAAAAATCAAGGAGCCAGCGCTTACCTCTTGTTTTATACAACGATCGGAAGAGAAGCCTATCCGTATATTCAGAGAGGTCCAACGATGAAGCTGGGACGGTTATAAATGTTCCCAACTAATTTGACGAATTCGCGAATTCGTCACCAATGAGCGGGCGTCGATCAAATCTGGAACGTTTTTACAAAAATTAATTACATGTTCACTCACGAAAGATTATGCGTCATTGGAAGACAACGAAATGAATTTTTCAATCATTGCAAATATTAAATACGATTGACATCTCTTTGGCTGTCTTCCAATGTTACATACTTCGACATACCTATTTGTTAATCGAAACAATGAAATTTCGAGCGTTCAATGTACAAAGTAATGAAATTGTGAACAAAGTACGGAAAAACTTATTCCAGAAGGAAGAAAAACATGGAATTTTAATCGGTGCTTAAATATTATGTAAATATGTAAATACAAAAAGTATTTATACTTATAAGTATATATATATATATATAAATTAATACATCTAAAAAACTTGTTATAGCTTCGAAGCCTCTCAATCTTTTATTTTGCTGCAATGTCGAAAGTGAGAATATTGTCTCGCCATTAGCGACCTCACTGAGCTTTTTGCTAGTAATAAAAGAATGAGAGAAAAGATGAACTAAAAAGAGAGAGAGATAGATAGACAGATGTAAGATTAAAATCGCTTCTTGTCACATACCGTTGATATTTGATATTCAATATATTTTAAATGTTCACTTTTGAGCTTGACCATAATTGCATTTAATGTAAAATGAATGTTTTTCGCGTACGTGCGCAATCTGTGATCGAAAAGCTTTCTGTTGGATTCACGGTCAACTGTACAATAAAATATCTATATTCACTCGAGTTAAACGCGAAAATCTAATGTAATATGAATTAAATTTTGCTAGCAGCCAAGTTCTGAAAAAAAATATAGAGGTTCAAAACTTTTGTAAAAATACTTACTGCCTTTAATTTCTACGATTCCTGGTCACTATTCAACACTCATCAAGGTAGTTCATGTGTAAAAACGTTGGTTTACAAAAATTTTATAGCTTTTTTTAATGTTATATAAAAATGCGAGTAAAATTTAAAAGGTTAGACATTGGAGAAATTGAGATATTTATCATGTTAAAAGTGGTAACTTTACGTAACCTCGCAAGATCCTATATGTTGATAGTTACGTTTTTAAAAAGCTGATATATCTCGAAAAAAAAAACAAAAAAGTTGTTTCAAATTCGATTTTGGAGCCTAGTCAAATTAGATTACCAATGGAAGAAATTGAATATAAATTAGAACGAAAGCATATTAGAGATTATATTTATATTTATAAATGTTTCATCAGAATTCTAAATGGATTAAAATATCTCATCTAAATTTTTAGCAGGACCGTTACGGTTTTACCGTCTTAACACCAATTAAACGTTTTACTTATTTATATGATAATTATTACGTTATAATTATACAAATTATTTATATAATAATATAAATTATTATATTATTATTTGTATCGTAATGATAATCATTATTTAGACAATAATTATTATGAGCTTTAAACAAATGTTCGAAAAAACCGCCAGTGAAAGGTCTTCGTCGCGACCTCTGTGTTACTTTTGTTTTTAAAAAAATCCGCGTGATGTCGCTCTTGGCCGGAAAATCTGATTGGGTGTTGGACATATTTTGAATTTCGATTTCGTTGATCGTTGTCCGTTGCTCATTCTCACATTCTCGCGAGCAAGTAACGCCGCGCGGTCCTGCAATCGCGTACATTTTCGTATTCATATTAATTTTATTAGTTGAAAAATAGTAAAAGAATAAAACTCTGAATAATTGAACGATATGAAAACGCGTATTAAATAGTGTTTTGTTAATAAAATCGAAGTACTTTTCTTTATTTAGAGTCGATCGTCGATGCGCGTCTGACAACGCGAGAAGTACTAAATAAATCTTCGCTGTGCTGAATCCAAGGTTTGTTTAACAGCAATTACGAGAGTTTATCTGAAAAGAGTGATCGTGCTGGAGCATCGAAGTAACGAGGAATCCTACTAATATACCTATCCCCGCGATGTAACATGTAAGAACTTTTTATCGACGATTTACACGAATAACCAAGAAAAGCCGCTAAATTTTTCCATTGCTCGGCACTAGTTTCTATGGTAAAATGATATGTTATGAATGAAGAATTAATAAGCTGTACTGGTGGTCCTTCATTACCAAACTTTTAAACGATTATTTACGATTATCATTTATGCATTGATTATACATATATGAGGCGATGAAGCTAGAATCAAAAAAAAGTTTTTGGATGAACAAAAAGATTCTTTTTTTCTTCTCAGATGGAATCTCGGTTGCCAAAGCCAAAATTTAACCTGTTAAAGACAAACCAAACAACGGTAGTAGGATCTGAGCTACCAAATATGAGTAATGTATCGAGCATCTTACCGAAAGCAACGACAACAGTGACGTCAACGAGAACTGATTTAAAAACGATGGGAAAATCAAAGACTGTGCTAAACATTAATGGAAAACCAGTGAATGAGAATAAGCCGCCAGCAAGGCCGCTATTGACTAGATCTCAAACAAGCGTCACTGTGGCGAAACCTGTCAAACGTTTGGGAACTGCTACGAATGCCATAGAGGCA
This sequence comes from Cremastinae sp. A BG-2022a, assembly GCA_030522545.1. NCBI lineage: Eukaryota > Metazoa > Arthropoda > Insecta > Hymenoptera > Ichneumonidae > Cremastinae sp. A BG-2022a. The sequence continues at coordinate 82,720 of JAPYYW010000062.1, read as the reverse complement.
AAGAGAGCAAATCTGCGACCAATGATCAAGTCGACTACTCTGGCTCAGAGACCTGGAGCGACAACGAGGAAAGCTGTTGGAACTGGAACCGCAGGGGCAAAGCCAGTGGCAAAACCAAGCAAATGGGACTTGAAAGGGCGGCTGGAATACAGCAATGCTGAACTGGCGAGCTTAAAGGAGAAGCAGAAAAAGTATGCTCACTTGGACAGCGAAATTAACGAGCTCAGATCCAAACAGGAAGAGGCCAATGAGAAGATCGAGCAACTGGAAACCCTCAAAAATACGCTGACCGAAGAATTACAGACGATAAGGCAGAGCTACACCGAAGTTGCACGAACTAACGACGAATTGAAACTGAAATTTGAGGAGAGCGAGACTTCTCGCGATAGAATTACCGAGACTCTGCGAGAGGTTGAAAAAGTGTGCGAGTCACAAAAAAAGTTGCTTGGTGAGCACAAAGCAAAGTTCGAGGGCTTGGAAAGAGATCTGAACGAGAAGAAGCTTTTGAATGTCGAACTGAGCCAGAAAGTGAAAGATCTTCAAGCTCTTGTCCACGAAATGGACAGGGATAGAAGGGTACTGCACAACACGATCCAAGAATTGAAAGGCAACATAAGAGTATTCTGTCGCGTGAGACCTCGAATTTCTCGGGAAACCTCGAAAATTCCGTGCTCGATAAACTTCATCGACGAATCGACGATGGAGATATCGCGCGCCGATTTTTCGGACACGTTGGGCTGTGGAGCCAAAAATCGATCAACGAAGCAGGAATTCTCTTTCGACAAGATATTTCCGCCCACGGCAACGCAGGCTCAGGTTTTCGAAGAATTATCGATGCTCGTGCAATCCGCCCTGGAGGGTTACAACGTTTGCGTGTTCGCGTATGGTCAGACGGGCTCGGGAAAAACGTACACGATGGAGGGCGGTCAAACGACCGAGACTGAGGGTATGATACCAAGAACCGTTAGGCACATTTTTGAGGAGATGAAACAATTCGAACTGCTGGGCTGGGAGTACAGGATAGAAGCGAGCTTTCTCGAAATTTACAACGAGCACATCGTTGATCTGCTGGACGCCCAGCAAAAGAATCATGACATTCGAATGGCGGACAGCAAAGGTCACGATCTCTACGTAACGAATCTACAGGTATGGTTGCAAAAATAATAAAAATAAATAAAAACACATAAATACTCAAAACATTCATTCTACTTCAAACTGCTACAAGTAAATATTAAAAAAAAATTATGAAATTATTCGTGTTTGCAGGTAGTGGAAATTCACAGTCCGGAGGAATTGCACGTGTGCCTGCGGACAGCTCAGCAGAATCGCGCCGTGGCGGCGACCTTCGCGAACGAGAGGTCCTCGCGGTCCCACTCCGTCGCGAAAATACGTCTGATTGGAATTCACGCGGAAAAGGAAGAGCAATCGATCGGTAATTTGAATCTCGTCGATCTCGCAGGTTCTGAGCGTCTCAAAGGTGAAGAAGCCGCGAGAACAGCGGAAACGAAAAACATTAACAAGTCCCTGGCGAATCTGGGCAACGTGATTCTTGCTCTCTTGAAGAAGCAGGACCACATACCCTACAGAAATTCAAAATTAACGCACCTCCTGATGCCTTCGCTCGGCGGAAATTCGAAAACTCTCATGTTGCTCAACATCTCACCCCTCGACGAGTGCTTCAACGAAACCCTCAACTCGTTGCGCTTCGCTAGCAGCGTCAATAGTTGCAAAACCGGAAACATCAAGCGGTCGCGTACAGTCATTAATAATACTGTTTGAAATTTTGATTCGAATGATCCTGGGGCTATCTCGATTTACAAAAAGCTATTTTTTATACAACGCGTAATCCGTGTTTAGTACAAAAACAGATTTTTTATGTTTGTCTCATACTATATAATTGCAACAATAAATAGACGTAAATACCAAAGTTTCGAATTAAAAAAAAATTGAACATTGAGCGATGTCCTCGTTGCTTTTTTCGATTATCACTTTTTAAAGACTTTCTGGTTATTAATTTTTAACTTCTAATTACAAAACCTTCACTGCTATCGTGATACTTTGAATTAACGAAAAAAATTCGTTAGATCAGAGTGCCTTGTAATGCGAGTCTTCGTAACAACGTGTCGATAATGTGGTAAATTAAGATTGACATAATTTGGAATACATGTATTATTATCAGGCTCGGTGCTAGAGTCTGTATTTTTCGACTGTTATATTATATGAATGAGAGAAAGTAGAATATAAACTAGAATATTTGTAAAGAGCTGTACTTGTGCTCGAGAATAAAAAAAACAAACACTTTTAAATGACGGTTGAATATCGTGTAAATTAATCGATCTCACAAAAAAAATGTACACAGAAAAATAATAGGTTTTACGAGACAGCGCTGTTATATTGATAACTGGACAAAAATTTTTTAAACGCCGGCGAGGACGTTATAATTCGTGTTTTTGCAGAATCTTCCAATTTCGCTTTGACAAAGTGTCGCATCTCGTGATTTCCTTGATGAGAACATGCGTAGAAGACGGTTCTCAACGATTGTCTCGTTCTCATGAGATACTCGCCGATTTCCAAATCGAAGGTGCTCGCGTTGTTGTTGAGTTCTGATTTTTTTCGCGCGTCCACTAAACACAGGGATGTGGAGTCTTTCACGATTGCTTCGATTTTGGTGATCGACGGCCAGCCTGATCGGACGCTGGAGTATCGCAAGGTCGCGCGATATTTGGCATCGAGCAAATTGACAAGTTCTCTTCTGAGACTGAGACCAGCCACGGATTCTTGTCGATCAGAATCGCAAATTTTCGTGACTCTCATTTCGCTCGGACACGAAAACTCAATTGGTAGGTCAACCTTTTTGAGATCGACTTGGATACATTTCTCGATGGGACTTAAGAATTTTTTTTGCAGGTTCAGAGAAGGAACGAGCTCCAGTCGAACGGTGACTATTTTAGAACTCTTTTCCTCGTTCACTCTCTTCTCAACAACGAGAGATTTGTCTTCGATCGAGGAATCCTTCGACTTGGCAACCGACACCTTTTGAGATACATTTTTCACGGGACAAGCGCCGATGTTTCGAAGCATGGGATCGACGCAGAATACGATCATCAGTAGAAAAAACAGTACGTAAGCTCCACCCGAAGTAACGAGCGACACGATTTTCCACAGGTGAGAAGACAGACTCGAATACCAGACAACCGGATTTTCTATTTTTTTTGGGAGCTCGACCTTGGACATGATCTTCCTTTGCCAGACGAAACCGTATAACCATTCTGTGCGTTTTTTGCAAAAAGATTACATAAATTTTTGTGTCATCTTCCTTCGAAGATACAGCTATATTATAACGTGATAACGTCTATCTAAACTAAAGTAATTATATAACATACACTTGGAAACAAAATTATAAATATTTATATCCAATTCTCACATTTTTAAAAACATTTTGCTCATACATTCACATATTCTGGTATTTTTTGCATTGTGAGACGTTATCATATTATAATTATTTTCAGAGTCTTATATTTCTGATTTGTTACCTTTAGTCATGGATTTTTCGGAATGCAAAACATCGACGATACAGAGAAAAATCCATAACCCGACGCCCAGGGCCATGAGGACATCCCAACGAACGTATCTGGACAATTTGTCGTCGTCTGGTTGACATTTCGACGCAATGGGAACATTATTGGTCAACCTGTCAGTGAGATCGGTGAGATTTTCCTCAGGAGGCTCGTCCGTTTCGTCGTCAAAGTCGACGTTGCAGCTGACGTCGCAATACTCCTTGCTGCTCGAATAGTTGGAATCTTTGAACGAGCATTCTGAGGAGATCGACTCCGAATCCGAATTTTCGATTGAGCGAGCCCTCTTCCAGTATTCATTCACCGTTGACATTCCATCAAACATTTCCCCATGCTCTTCCCCATTGATTCGCGAGTGACATCGCGCTCCTTTGTTCTCCAAATTTTACTCAAGAGTCAGGCGATTCGCCTGAATATTTCCGTTTATCGATTTTTAAACGAAACTCGATACGTCATGCGTTCTTTTTTATACGAGCAGCCTTGAGGTTAGCAGAGATCGTCCTACACAATGAAAAAGTTGCTATTATCGCCGTAAATCTCAACGTTGAGGCAATGAGAAGCGATTCTCAAGGGATTTGGGGATGAGCATTGACTCGATCGTCTTGAGGCTCCAAAATATAAACAACCAACTAATGACTATTACGAGTTTACGAAATCTACAAGATATGTCCGAGAAAAGGCAAAAGGCATGCACATGCGAGCATCACCGATCAAACTCGATCTCGCGCTCATCCGCGAAAAGTTGCTCACCTCGAGAGAAAAAAAAGACTCGACATTGTTGCTTGTGTCGACTAAAGCCGAAGCTATGCTCATGTGCTCAGGAACTCGACGGTAGAAACAAATTTTACCTTTTCAAAAGTTACGTTACTCTGATGGGCTACATTTTTTCTTCGCGTTCTACGCAGATCAATATAAATCGAAAGAATCGAAAATCGAGAACAGTGTCGAGCGGCGAGTCGAGAAATCAAAAGCGAAAGATGTGGCCGAGGGGAAAGTGGAATCTCTCGTGGAGAAGTCACTGGACGATCGGGTAGGAAAACACAGCCTTGGCGTAGAACCTCGTCATAATGAGAAATTCAGTACATTTCGAACCGCAGGCAGTATCATTGCTAAGCCTGAGATCATTTACATGGCAAGGTCGGTCAGTGTGGCTTCACAGGCGAAAGATCCTGGCAAGGACAAGGAAACTTTGACGAGCGAAAAGTCGGACGATGAGAAGAAAGAAGCGGAAAAAACTTTGAAGGTTTTAGCGACTTTTTTTAGCTTTACAACTAAATCGAATAAGAAAAAATGAATTTTTTCTATAAAATTATAAAATTCACAAAAATCGTGTTATTCCATAATAACATTGATGTTTTTATCGAATTTTATGAGAAATATAGTATTTAGAAGTTCATTTTTTGTGCAACATGTAATGATAAAAACTAAAGATTTTCTTGATACTGTTTTTTGAAGAAATTACATTTATAAGAAATTGTGTCTCTGCGAGTTTTTAACGTGCCAGTTAATTACGTTGTAAATTATTTCAGCAAATGGAAAGTCGAAATCGCGAGTTGGAAGAACTTGTGAAAAACATGGACTGCACTATGAGCTGCATGAAAGAGGAAGGAGATAAACAGGCGGCTTGTTTGAAGGCTGCTTTGGAAAAAGCAAAAATAGAGGCCAAGCTCGCATCGCGTTCGAGAGATCTCGCCATGGACCTGGCTAAGCAATCCAGGGATCAGAACGACGTGGTAAAAGCTAGCAGGGACGAACTCGCGAACGAGATCGCCGCTGTCAAATCGGACTACGCGAATCTCGAGTGCAAGTGCAACGAACTCCAATCCAAGTTACAGTGTATGACGGAACAGCAAGAGAGAAAGTAATTTCTGCTTTTATTTCCACTAGAAATATCGATATTCTATCCATATATCGATTATAAAGGTTATAAAATTTTTATGATAAATAAAAAAATATAAATTAACTGTATCTTGGAACGTAACAAGTTTTTAACTATTTTTTACTAATATAACTTTGATAACATTCACAGAAACGCAGAAGTTGAAAAATTCAATAGAATACAAAATATGACGAAGCAGAGAGAAATGGCATTGGCAGATGAAAAAGAAGAATTGGAGAAATGTATTGACGAGTTATCGAATCAAGTAAAAATGCAGAAAAAGCGAATATGCGAACTGACAGTAACGTGCGCAAGGCAACGGGACCTGCTCCGGGAGAACGAAAATTGTATATCAACGAAAATCGCACAGTTGGCCGAGGCTGAAGACAGAATACAATTGCTGAGCTGCAGATGCAGGCAGCTGCAGGATAAGTGCGAGAATCTCGAGTGTTGCTGGAGAGAAGAAAGGGACGCTCGAGAAAACTTGCAAAATGAATTGGACCAGCGTCAGGACAATTGCAATTGCGAGTTACAAATTAAAAATAAAATAATCAGCGATCAACTCGAGACGATTAAAAAATTGAAGAAGGTACATTGTTTAAATTTAATACACTCACTATGTGTTATTACATTTTTTATGAAAATTAATTTTTTTTCCCAAAAAGTATCATGTTCTTTTTCTGCAAAGAAAATGAAAATTTTCTTTGTGTACATAGCAATAATATTACTCATCATAAAATTGAATTTTTCAACAAAAATATAGTTTTTTCTTTCATAAAAATGGATTTTTCCTTTAAAATCAAAATTTTCATATAACAATCAATATTCCCAGTGAAAATAAATTTTTCTCGTAATAAGTAATTTATTTTTACAATACTTTATTTCAAATAAATTTGTTACGACGTCATAAATTCTGTAATTTGATAAAATAAAAATCAATTCGTTGTATAAAAAAATATATTTTTTATAAAATTATAAGTCATATATTGTTCATAAAAAAAATTTGTTATATTGTGCAGTTGTTGCAAGATAGTGAAAAAATGGCGCATCAAGCAGCTTGCGAATTCGAGTCGCTCAGGGACGAGTTGCATTGCGCCAAGGAAAGCAACAAGTCGCTGAGAATGGCTCTGGAAGAGGTCGAGTCGCACACGAGTGATGAAACTGATGTTTGCGATCGCTGCCTCGATCTCGAGGCTGAGATCAAAAATTTGGAAGAGCAGAAGGAAAAGGCATTGATGACCGCGAAATTCGCCGCGGCGAAACTTTGCAAAGTTACCGCGGAGTACGAGGAACAGCTCGATTGTGAAAGAAAGCAAAACGAGTACGTGAACGATCTCATTGACAGACAGGATATGGAGATTGAATTATTGAAGAAAGAAATACTCTGCATAAAAGAATGTCAAAGTCGCGTATCGACCGATTGTCTCGACGAGCAATAAAAATATTATTGTCTCCATACATTGCAATATAATATTTAATATAGTTTTAAATTACCTTACTGCAAGTTTGCATTATTGCGAAATAAAAACTCGCAGATGATTCGAATTTGTGGTTTCCGAAACATATGTAATCCTGAAAAATATTTCAGAGTTCGTTCTGTACGTGACGAATTTTTGAATTCAAATTGCAGTAAGCGTCACCTCGCGACTTGAAATCATAAAATTTGCACCAGCCGAAAACAGCCGTGTCTGTTTTGACGCCACTCTCGAAAAGTTTGATTGTGTGCGTGTTTTTGTAGCGAATTTCTATCATACCTGCATTACGGAGTGGGGTACTTAGGCCATCCCAAAAATTATGTTCATCTCTCTTGCTCTCATCTGTGGGTATGCTGCGCGGCAGCATTCGCGTGTCTCTCTCTTACACGCTTCTCACCCTCTCACTCTCTTTCATTCCCTAATCTCTTTGCTACAGAAGCATTGCGTAAATCTTTCGCTCTCTCTTCAACAGGCATCATTTCTCTTGCTCTTATTTCTGTAGACGTGTACGTGGGTGATTTCCAGAAGGAACTAGTTAGAGAGAGAACGCATGATCAACCCACCGCGTTTACCAAGAGCAAGAGAAAAGGAACGCGTAGGAAAGAGAACGCATGGTGTTCCCCCTACGTTTTCTGAAATTCAAATAAAGAAGGAACGCGTTGGAGAGAACGCACGCAGTGCACAAACCCTATCTAGTGCTGCCCTCAATCGCGCAAAACAACCAAACTTTTTAAATTCATAAAAAACATTCAAGACTATCGCAGTTCAATCTTCGCGCATTATCAGGATAAATATTGTTTTAAAAAATTTTGTTTTTGTGTAATTTAATTAATAATAATAATTATTATTATTATTAATAATGTCAAATAAAGGTCTTCTGGAGGTCGACGAGTCAATCATAAGAAACAATTTATTATTGACTGTGAGAAAATAATTTACGCGTTACAAAACTTTTTTTGGAGGTTATGATAATTTAATGAACGAAAAGAGTATGTAACATTGCAATATTTTTGCTTAATTTTAGGAGAAAAAAGCCGAGGAGCAAGAATTCGATGCGCTACTTCGTAATTTTGAAAAATCCGAAGTACCATCGACGGTATTTCTTCCTTTGCCCGGTGAGTATTTTGAACGTCAAACTTTTTACATTATACGATTTATTGTTCGATTGATTAAAAATTCTTTTTTTCAGGTACTTGCGTTAAATGTAGAACCGAGAATGGTGAAAAAGTATTCATAAATATATGTCATACCAGTGAGATTCCTCCACCGGAAGATTTGACGGAGCAGCAATTTTTTGCTGTTCTCGAAGAAGAGAATCCATCCTGGCGGATTCCTCTGAGTATTAGTTATGAACGACTTGAAGTAGCTAAAGGTGTGCTTCAAAATAATTATACGCATTAAATAAATTTTATTCAGATATTTAAATAAATTTTTTTTAATTAAATATTTTTGTAGATGGAAAGCAGTGCCTTACGTACGATGTTGCATTGAACACAAAATACTTTGAAAAAATCCAATCCAACAAAGCAATGCAGTCTTTTACAATCATGACAATAATATCAGGTGTCAGTGAGAAGCATAGTAAAAATCTAGAGAATGATTTTATAATTCTGAAGAATCGCAAGGTAAAAGTTTCCATTGGATTTTAAACAATTTTCTGTTGATGAAACAAAAGACGCTATATTTTTTTTTTTTGGTGGACGTGAATATAAATATTGGAACATTCTTCAGGTGATAGGGAAATTACATGAGCATAGAGCCCAAAGACGAGAGCCAATGAAGCCTGTTGCAAAAAAACCTTTGATAGAAGATATAACCGGTTCCTGCACAAAAAATGTAAAAATTCCTGAAATACTTCAGGATTCTCCATATATCATACTTCGCAAACCAAAGGAGGGAAATGCAGAACGATTAATCGGTTATTTTAAACTTCCTAATAGAGTAAGTAGCAGTAATGTATTGACAAAAATTAATGCAAGTTGCATTTGTTTATGATAAAAGATGTATTGGCCTACAATCATAGGAAAAAGTAGATTTTTGACGGTCAAGAAAGTAGTACATTTTTGTATTTTACTTAGACTATTAATTGGCAAATTTCAAATTACTGGCAACAAAAAATGTACGTTGCTACAAAAGTATTTAAAAAATTCACCAAAATTTTATATATTTTTTATAAGTAACTTTTTTTTTCAGCATAGCATAAAGGACACAAAAATTGACGTTGGTGAAGATCGTGTAATAGTTGAGGCTTTAAAAACGGATTATCTCGTTGATGTATTTGTTCCTTACACATTGGATCAGGATAATGTAACCGCTTTCAAGGATTTAACTACAAATGTAAGTAAATATTATATTTTGTTTAATATCCGAATAAATAATAGGTTATTTAATTCAAATACTGTACACACACAGGTTGTGCGACTTGATATGCCAGTAAAGTGAAGGTATGTTGATAAGAAAAAAAAGTGCGATTAAGAAAATAAAGAGTAACAAAAATTTGTTTATTTTACGCCTTTACATGGAGAATATTTTGCCATTGCTATTATAATTTAAACCTAAAAAAAGAACCTAATATCCTAGAATTCTTCACAACCCTCGTTGGATTTGGAAATAATTTTTTAAACAATATGTACATCAACAATCTTCTGCTTTTGATGTAGCTAAATTTTCGTAAGATAAACGTACAACGTTATATACAACCTAATAAAATTCTCAACATTATTTTGTATTTTATGCCCATTTTTATAAACTATCGTACTTTTTGGATGATTGACTAACATTTGGTTTTGAAGTTTGATTGTTCTCGCCTGCGTGCGATAACATTTCGATGAGAACTGGATTTTAAACACTCTATTGAGGAATTATCACAATTTGGAAATTGATCTATCGTCAATCAAATCTTTAGTAATATTGCATTGCAAAAGTATTAGAAACTATATAGTGTCAACTCGGACTGAATCGTCGTCAATGAGAAACCAGAATCTATTAAATCGTGGCTCTTAAAATTTTCGTCACTAACGTAATAAATATAATTTGTCTATGTCTAATTTAAATTTCGGTATAAAAAGTTGGTCTCTCTATGCCGAGGATGGTAAATATGTTAGGCAGAAGATAAACAGCATTACAACCGATCATGAAACAACTCATGTACTTGTTAACTAAATCAACGAGAATTTTGTTCTTATTTTTCAACGAATTTTCGCTTCGCATAAGTTCCTTCGAACTTACGCCCAGCATGGCACACATCGTTGCATAACTGACTGATTTACAGATCGCTCTTATTCCAAGAACGTAACTAAAACCGATTATCGTACGCAGTACGGTGTGTCCCAGCATGGGATAAGACGGCCAGATGATGCTGTACGGCGGAGGAAAAGGAGATTCGGTCATTGCTCCGATTTTGTAGCTTGCCCAGGCTCCGACGTACACTCCCGCTGTTACCGATACGACCATTGCAGTATCACCTCTACAAATTAAACAAAATTCATATTTATGTTCTAAAAAAATGATGACAACAGTTTTAAGATAATTTAACTTAAAACTCGGGATACTTATTCTTGAAAATCATAACTTTTTGCAAAAGTTCAATCACCTGTGTTACAAATAGTGATTTTAAACATGAAATATCTCGATTTCTAGATGATAAAACTTTTCAAAATTTAGCAGATTCATCTAGGTTTTGGAAAAAATGTATAGAAAAGAATTTCAGCTGATGATTTTATCTTTAGTTTATATAGTGACGAAACTCTTGAACGGATTGTCAGTTTGTAGAGGTAACATAAAAAGTCACCTAGTAGGTGTCCATCGGTCGCTGCGAGGATAATAAATCACAACAATGATTGTGAGAGCTAGGAGCATGAGCAAAGCCCAATTCTCGGTGACAAAATATCGATCAACAAAATCGACCACAGGTACTAAGAGGATCATCATGGCAATAGCCAGAGCTAATCCAACGATGACGTCGAGAACGGTATGCATGCCCAGATACAATCTACTCGTAGATACAAGAGCACACCTGCGTGAGATATTGATAAAATTCGGCTGTGATTCTCATCCTAGATTTTTGAGTCTAAACTTGTTAAAAGTAGATAATGTCAGTGCTGATAAGAAATACTCTTTATCAGAATTTTAAATCTTTAGGAAATATCTCACCACAATGTCGCTACTGTGCAGCCCACCGGAAAAGAGTAGATGTATCTATTTGTTGTAAATAACAAAACACTGAAGGGAATTGCAATTCCTACCATTGCATGAGTCGATGGCATTCCATATTCCTGAGACCATTTACTCTGAAGCCTGGCCGCTGGTGGACAAGATGGTCGAGGCCAACGAATTATTTCTTTCAGTCCTTGGCCTTTGAGGTAGAAAAATATTAGTTGAAAATTGGAAGCTTTCGGAACTTTGAAACAATCCGATGGTCTTACCAACGGTCATGATGATCGCCCAGACTAGAACAACCCTTCTACCTACAGCGCCGTCAACATTCCAGAACCAATAGGGTATAAATGCAGAATAAAAAGTTTCGTCTCCCAGTTCGGTTCCAAATACAAATAGGTAATACCAGAAGTGATTTGTGATAGTGAAACTTGTCAACTGTTTCTCTTCGGAGTCTTCTCCTTCGCTCTGTTTTTTTCTCTCGTTCGTATCATCTCGACAACATCCGTTGGATATTTCATCGTTGTATCCATTTTTTCCTTTTTTCACTTTTCCACAATCATGATTCTCATCTCCGTTTGTATCTATTTTTTTTTTTTTAATTTCATTGTAGTGTATTCTGACTCCAAAGAATTCTTGAATCCTCGCTACTAAATGAGGATCTTTGAGGTAATTGATAATATCGGCGATCATCTTTCTCCAGAAATTAATTGATCATTCCTGAATCAGCGGTCATCTTGGGCTGCGAGCTCCTATAGAGAAATAACAGTATAACAATGCAAGTGTTGATTAACCGACGAAAGAGAAGTACAAAGACTGTTGACCGCGTCTTATTGAAATAAGTTGGCTAACATTAATTTTATTATAAACAATTGATAAAAATATTATTTTTATTGCACATAAAATGGTATTTAATCTAGTAAAAAAATGTTTATACGTTGTTTTTTTTGAGTGTGTCCTAAAGACATTTTTTAATGTATTGTGTGAATTTTTTGCAAGACATTTAGAATTGTTTTTAAAAAACGTTATTCAGCGATTTATACGCTGATGGGCGTAGGAAGCATAAACTATAAATCTATCAAAATTCATGGAGCTTTGTACAGAGGCCACTATCATCTCAACAAAAGTTACGAATCGGAGAGGTCGAGGTACAAAAGCTGATGGTCAATGCTTCTTAGAGATAGATCGTATAGAATAATGCACAATAATTTTATTTAAACACGTGCAGACGAGAGAACGTGCTCGTTATTTTCGAAAAAAGATTAATTTTACGCGAAAAGTTATTTTTTTTTGTAGATAAAGAACAAACTATTTGCACAATTTCGGTGATATTCGATTCTTACCTCAATTACTGAATTGAACGTTCGACTCATGAGAGCAGAGAAATTCTCGTTTCGTTCGCCTTGGAACAATACGATCGAGTTTTGCCCTTATCTGAAGCAAAGGCAGCGGGAAATGTACTTTTTGACAGTTTCCAGAACGGAGTTGGATGATAAACGACGTCGTATTTTTTGACGTACATATATGAAGAGCAAAAAGCAAAAGTACTGCAGTTATATCTAACCGCGCCACCGCAGTTCACGCGCCACTCTCACACCACGCCAACCCAAAGTGAACCGCCACATTCACGAGTTCGGAACAGTTTCGTTACTGCGCAAAGGCGCTCCAACATGTGCCGCATCTTTTCTCTTCATCCCCACCATTTATCCCATTGTCGACTATGCCTTCATATCTACTATTTACAATTAAAAAATTCCAAAGTAAGTTATTTTTAATGAACCTTATTTACGGCGGATAATTTTATTCATTTCTCGATAAAATTAAACATGTATTATGTCTCGGCAATATATATTAAAAAATTTGTCGTTTTAACGTTTTTAAAAACTATAATTGGAGGAGGCACGTGATACGACGTATTTTACTCACGATGTGCAATTTCATTATTATTAAATGAAATAGCTCGAGAAATAAAAAATTTATTTGTAATATATATTTTTTGAAAATAATTTTAATTTTTTAAGTTGAAGATTGTTACGTGATGGTATGGGATATAAAAAATTATTTCATATGCAGGCTTCAGCGTCATCCACGCGAGTGTCGCGCGCACAATTTGAATATTTATACGCTCCTTGTGAGAAATTGAATTTTTTTAACGCGTTAGACCAGTACTTTATTTAAATAAGGAACTAAGACTCACTAAATGTTGCAAAAGGTTTTAGAAATTCTTTTACGTGTGACATTGAGGTTTTTTTCCAGTACGATTACAACGCGATAAAGGTGACATTTACGACACACGACCATTCAAAAAATTATCTCTTAAACGGCATTGAGTGTATCGCTCAATCGGGTTTACTCCTATTTTTGTTGCAAGGAAAAAAAAAACGTACACGCCATTTCTTTTTTTTCCATTATTTTACTCAAGGTATATTAGAGACGAGACGTTATCAGTAATCAGGAATTTTTCTATATAATAAATTAGATTACAGATTTTTATTTCGTCTATTCATTGAAATCTAACTACCGTGTATTTAAACTAAAGCGATTTTATTTCCTTTTTTTTTTCATCGATGGCATACCTCGCCGGCGTCTTCTTTTTTGCCTTTTGGTTCCTGTTTTATTCTTTTAAAGAACATTCGTTTGTTCGAATCGCTATTTATTCTTGTGACAAATGATAAACATTCGAACGTTCAGAGGATTCGGGTCTAAAAATCAAAATATCTTAATTTACCTCGTTACATTTGAGTTTCACGACGAGTATGCACGACTTATTTCCTTTTTTTTCCCCATTGTTTTGTGTCGGTTTAACATCAATTACGGAGAAATTACGTCTTCTATTGCGAGAAATCATTTTACAGACATACAAAATGTAATGATTTAAAAAAAAACCGCAGACAATTATTTGTTAAATAAAACTATATTATCTCGAACTAGTCAATTATTTTCTGTTCTTGTTTTTCTGTCACGCAGCAGCTTCTGTTTCTACGTGAATCGAATTTTATAGCAAAAAATTACTATTCCTTTCTTTACTGTAGTAACTTTTCAGAAATTGTCCGGATTTTTAAATATAGAGCATAGTAATTTCGATTAAGGTATAGTTCTAACACAAAATCATTGTAATGAAGATTTTGTTGGAAATTTGTGCAAAATTTCTTCGACATGATCTACATACGTGTATCAAATTAAAAAACGTTTCACCATGTTGATATCGAGATATTCATTGTTAAATATCACGATTTTCCGAGCTCTCCCATAAGAGCACGTGTTAAATGTCGCAATTTTTAAACCTAAATACTTTGACTTCTGGATAGTGAAGCTTGTTGAAATTTTGCACAATTTTTTATGGTACTTCAAAGAAGTTTTCCTCAGTTTTTTAAAAAAAATCTCATTACTTTATTATTCATTATTTTCATACGTATATAACGAGCAAGGATCACCTTGGATGACCTTGAATCTTGAGTATGTTGTTCTTGAATCGATTTACAACTTATCTTAATAAACTTAAGTTCAAAAATCATATGGTACAAAGATAAATTAAGAAAAAAATGTTTGATTTGACTGTAGTGTTAGAACTACCTTAAGGTATCAGAATTTCTATTTTGTGTACAAAAAAAATTTTGTACGAAAAGTTATTGTTTCTCTATTCTTCCTACAAAAAAGGAATTCTGATCACTTTCAAGATTCATTTGATCGTTTTTGAAAAACAAAAAAATCTTCAAAATTTCTAAAATGTTAACCACAGTACGAAGGAAACATAGTAATTCTTCGTACAAAATTCTCTCCATGTAAGTAGTAATTTTTTGTATAAAACTCTCCTCGTGTATAATCCTGTATATCCAAACTCAAAACAAATACAAAGCGTACAACTTGTACCAAGTATCTTATCTATCGACAGTGTTTTCGTACCAATGCGTACCCTGCGTGAATTCCCACTCAATACACTTTTATTCTCGTTACTCTCTCGTGTCGAGACTGAAGACCGTTTTGGAATGAAACGTCGACTCGGACTTGGTCTTGCAGGAATTCCCTGCGCAACGTTCGATCTTCTCATCTTGTGAAAAACAGAGTTCGCCCCTTAGGCCGAACATAGAAAAAAAAAACTTAATCGAACACGTCATTTTCATTATTCTAAACTTGTCTAACTAGTCGTTGAATTATTTCAAATATCTCGCTAAGAGCGAACGAGAGCCATTGGGAAGCGAAAGAAAAGTGTAAAAAAGAAAAAAAAAAGAAAATAAAAAAGCAGATACATCGACAAGTTGAAACACCAAGATATCATCTTCGTTTATTCATCTGATCACTTGTCTTCTTTTTTTTCCATTGAGAAGAACAATTCATTTCGACGTTACCGTATTATTTGTGTTTGTGGCAGAGCCCGAATGGTGATGTTGCCAGAGCAAGTCTGACACAAGATTTCCTCATAATTATATTCAAGCCTATCGATATTTAGCGCTGCGAAAAACGCCCTGGAGCGTTTTCATGCGATATTCTATGCATTTCCTCTCGTGTTCTAAATTTATGCGCCTAAGAATAAATATTTATTACACATTTTCGTTTTCTTGCTGTCAAAAGGGCTAAAGGGCCAGGAAAGGACGAAAAAACACAGTGATGGTGTTATTTTTGTCGCAAACGAATCAAAGATTCACCGCAACTTGTCGAGGATCGACACGTCTTTTTATTCGCGAATGCGCGCACCAGAAAAATACTAACAAAAATTAGATTCGCATATCCTTCTCCTCTTGGGTACGCTGATAAATTTCATTTCGGCCACTTCCATCGTTAAATCGAGCGATTATCGACGAGATGATGTTCGATGATGCGTGGAAGAAAACGTAAACGACGTTAACTCGATTACACCCGCGAGTGTGGGACGCGCGCGCGCTCAACTAGATTCATTCCCGAGCGAAATCCGAGCCGACGAAAAGAAAAAGAGGATAGTAAGTAGTTTAAAGAAGAGCGTGATATAGTAAGATCGTGAATGTGGACAGAATTAACAGATGCTCTTTTTTACGATGAGTTACGATCTCGATTTATCTCGGATTTATCTCGTCAGAGGATAATTTATTGCGTGGCGCACTGGAGACGCGACGCGCCACCCTCGTCCTCGTCGTACGCCTGTCGCGAGTCGCCCTGCTCTCTTGCCTCGTACTCCGGATCGAAGTCGGACAGGACGCACTCTTCGGCGTCATCGGGAATGATGACCTCCTCGCGTGGCGGTAAACACTGCTCGAGAGTCGGTATGATGCTCGGATCCAGAGACTTTGGGAAGTTTACGACGAAGCGAATCAACAGTTTTCCTCGCGTGAACGGATCCCTGTACACTGGCATTCCCTCACCGAGTATGCACTTCATCTCTCCGTGCTTTATCACCGTTCCCGGCATCGATGTTATCAGCAAATCTCGCTGATCTAGAGTACGGATTACTTTCTGGAAACCACACAGCGCCTCGACCAATTCAATGTTCATCGTCATCAAGAGATCATTTCCTGAACGCCTGAAAGAAACAAATTTGCATTATTGCATAAATTAGCTTTTTTTAAAATGAAACGAATACTAAAAAAGCAAACATTAAGATGTAAGATATGTTGTCCTCAAAACACCTACATTGACTATTCCGTAAACATTACTTTTTCAAGGTTATACATATAATTTCTTTGAAAATAATTGCTATTATGTAAATTACGATGAATGACTTCGAGAAGTTATAGTCCGTTAGTAAGCGTGTGACAGTGAATAAGCTAGCAGCAAATTTTCTAATTTTTAAAAAGTTGCAAACATTTTTTCAAGTAATTTATAAAAAGGCGTATGGAATTTTGGAAGACTTGAGCGCATAATAGTTGCTATTTTTATCGTTAAAAATAGCAAATCGTTTAACAATTGTAACAAATTATATATAGATTGATAAATAGGTAAAATTGGAATTTTTTTACTCATTAAAGTACGAAGTCAAAGGGATTTACACAGCTTTCTAAGAAAATCAATGGAAAATGATGCAAACTTACTTGAAAACTTCGTGTTCCTTCTCTTCGAGACGGATTACAATGTCGCCAGGCTCGAGTCCGGGTTCCTGGTCTCCCTCACCGCTAAATTGAATCTTTTGCCCATCGATCATACCCTTGTCAACGTGAACTTCCAATATCTTTCGGTCTCTGACCGTCTTTTTGCCGTTACAATTTTTGCAACGATCTCGGGGATGGATCCGTTCACCTTGTCCACGGCAGTCGGAACATGGGCGCTGAAGATGTTGAACCATCGATGGTCCGAGTTGCTGAACGATTACGTGCACACCGGTACCCCCGCAAACGGGACATCTCTCCACCGATCCCTTTTTGCCACCAACACCTAAAATTAAGAAATTAAAAATACATATTTTAATGAAGATAGTTCAATAAACTCTTTGGAATCGACTCAGTTATTAAATAAAAACTATACATAAATTCTGTTTCTGTAAAAAATGATATTTTTAATATTATTGTTTAAACTATCAGTCGGGAGACACAACTAGTGTAGAAAACTTGCAAAGTTTCTTTTCTTTCAAATAATTGTCCAATTCTTATCAATGATGGTTAAGTTGTTTTAGAATAATGATGAATAAGAAAAAAAAACACGGTTCGGAGCACGATACGCATGCGCGACTAAAGCAACGTTCATTTTTTAATAGCGTATGTTCAAGTGTACTTGATTATTCATGGTTTGATCTAAATAATGCTTTTAAGTATTCAGTGAATGTGAATTTTCTATATACCAAGTAGTTGCTCAATGTTTTGACATAACTAAAAGTTGCATTCGCGATAAAAATTTGTTACAAAAGCGAATTATTTAATTGAACTACAAGATAACTGTTTATTCTATAATCATGTATATTAAAAATTGTAATTTTAAAACTGATATCTATCCTTAAAATTTATAGAGAAACTTTTTTTAAACGTTTCGGAGTATGGCGTTTTAGTAATTGTAAAATAAACTGAGTGATTGAAAAAAAAATTTATATTATGCAAAGAATACCTTAAAAAATCATATATCATGTTCTTTCTTACAGACAATTGTGATTCTTGCACCAGAGTAATTTTTAGATATATTCTGCATGCTTTTTACCTTCGCACACTTCACAGATGACGTTCTTCTGGAGGGCCAATTTTCGCACAGTACCCTTGTATAATTCTTCTAGAGATACAGCTAGATGATGCGTGACATCTTGACCTCTACGTTCCCTCCTGCCTGCTCTGCTTCCGAACATCATTTGGAATATATCCATCGGGGATGAGAAGTCGCTGCCTGACATGCCACCCTCTTTCAAAGCTTGTTCGCCACCCGCATCATAAATACGCTTTTTATCAGGATTCGACAAAACCTCATAGGCTTGTGAAATTTGTTTGAACTGAAAATATTTTAATGATAATTTTCAATGACAATTCTGAAATTTTATCGTCAAATGTTTGTTTTTAAAAACTTTTTAATATGTTCAACCTTTTCTCCCTCATTAGGATTTTTGTCAGGATGGTATTTGAGGGCGAGCTTTCTGTAAGCCTTTTTAAGATCATCATCGCTGCACCCAGGCTTCACGCCTAATATGTCATAAAATGTTGTTTCTTTCACCATCGTCGCCGTGCTGGTACAGTGATTTTCTCAAAGGGGAAAAAAAAATCTCAAACTTTCAGCCTTTTCAGTCTTAACGCCTGTAAATGACATTTTATGATAAAAATTAAGCAATTATAACAAAAGTAGCATTTTCGATTAAACAATTACGTTAAAAAAGGAACAATTAGATTCTTGATTTGAAAAAAAAAACATATTTCGATCGATTGATCATTTTTTCGCGTAATCGTACGAAAATGATTACGAAATTGGATCGTTTGGACCTTCGCACACTGACAAATTGATGATTTTTTTATCAGCAAGTTTTTCTTTTATCTACGATGGAAAGTTTAAATGAACAATTAAGAAAATTTCAAGGTGGAATACGAAGTTTGTTCGAGTATCGACGAAAAGAAAAGCCACCGTGCCCCTGGGAGAGTGTTTCAAAATGGCGACCGAGAGAGACAGTTTGAACTTGAAAACTCGTCGCTAAATAGGAGAATTCAAAGCAGAGCAACGGTATCGAGCAATGAAATATAGTGTTACGTCAAGAGCGCGTTTTTTACCAGCTCCCACCTCGCTGGCGAGTAATACGTTGAAAAATAAAGCCCGAAGAAAAGAAACAAAGGAACATATAGCTCGATATCTTGACGGCATCCTGCCAACGCAAGAACATCAAACGTGATTTGGATTGACTCGAATGACTGGCACAATGATAACGCGGAAGTCCGGTCAAACCTCTTCACAAATTTTTATTTTTCTACCGCTCGCGAGAGCTTGAAAAAACGTGTTGCAAAAGTATCACGCATCGCGCGACTTCGAGACAAGCTGAGCTCCTTCATTTTATTCATTTACTTATCGTTTTTACTAATTTGTTATATTTATTACCAAGAGAAAAAAAATGTCTTGAAATCGCGTTACATCGTAGCGCAGTGCGCGGAGGCCTCGAGAGAAGGGATTGCAAATGACGTAGCTTTGACGCGTAGACCGTTCCTAGAGACAGAAAACTCGGGGGGGCCTAGGCCAGACGAACCTTCAAGGACGGACGGCTAATATTAAAGCTTCTCGAATAATCCATTTTGTGGAGAAAATGAAAAAAAAAAAGAGAGAAAAAATACGACGAAAATTTGATCGATCGTGTACGCACGAGAGTTGAGAAATGGCAAAAGCGGAATGTCCGCGAATAAAATTCTAAAGGAGCGAGAAACACGCGCTCGCAGTCGATACTTCGGACAGGCGTGCCTCGTCTGTACAACATCGATGCACATATTTACGCCTGAATATCCGTACATGCATATATTATTATAACCGTCGTCGAACGTCAATTACGCGACGTATCTGTGACGAGCGAGAGACACGCTCAATTTTGTCATGACGATGAGAAAGAGGACAAAAGGAAGGAAAACGCGCATGGAAAAACTGTTCTGAAGAACGAATGCGAATATTCTCGAGAGCTTGAGAAATATAAAATAGACAACGGGGAACAGCTGAGCACGGGCTTCCTCGGCGACGATTCGATTTAACGAAAATTTATCTACCGCTGTCGTTCGGGATCGGGAGGAAGAAACACCGAATGATAAATAAAATTCTAACGTTACGAAAAGCCTCGACACTCACCTGAGACGTGAAGAATGGAATATACGTATATTTGTTTTATATGTATGAAACTTGCACGGAACGTGTGTTGTCAAAGCGTGTATTCGCTGGCTCTCGGTCCTTCGCAGATTCGTTGAGAATACTGAGTCGTACACGGGCAACGGCGGCTATAGTCCCTTGCGAGCTAGAGCCTACGAAATAGTAATCCGTGATGCGATTTGCACGAATGCCGAGAACACCGTTTCTCGAAAGTTCCCAATGAATAATGCCGTAATGGAGGAGAGGATGCGACGGGACGTGGTGCGAGAGCTACCTTCCGTTAGATTTGCCTCTTGACCAATCGCGGAGTTCTTCTCTTTCCCACTGGCACGAGCCTTCAACGAATCACAGCCAAGTGTGGCAATCAGCGAAACTCGTTGATCTCAGCGCCCTCTACTTCCGGCTCAGCCGTTAAAAGAATTCAAACGCATCGGCTCGTGTGTTATCTCGATGCGCTTTTTTTTTTCGTGGTAGCGGCGAAAAACCGACGCGCGGAGCGAATTTTTCGAACCGCTCGCATAAACGATTGCAAGGTAACGAAACAAACTTCGCTTTATTTTATTATATATCGATAATTAACTACGATTACTATGAATAATTGTGAAAATAGAAAAATTATGTTGTTGTACGTTCGGTGTATAAATGTATGAGTATGCGATTTATTGATCAAACGACAAAATGCTTGAATTTTTTATTGATGCGTTATCAGCTTTATTCTTACATTTTATTAACATCTAATATTTGCATTTTGATTGTCAGCAAAGTCTTCGTTAAATTTATAGTTTTTATAACTTTCTTTGTATAGTATATATAACGTATTGTATAAAATTATTTGAAGAAAAAGATGGCGACTTTTTAATTGAATTTCTTCCCCACTGGTCGGGCATACCAGCCTCGTAAGAGAGCTGTTTTCTAATTGGCTGTTTACTCGGGAAACCGTTTCGTTTTAAAACTGTTCGCGTGTGGACGCCGTTGCGTTAACTTCTAATTGGCTGTTTACTCGGGAAACCGTTTCGTTTTAAAACTGTTCGCGTGTGGACGCCGTTGCGATAACTTTGTAATGTTTTTGAGTAATTTTGCGATTATTCGAGAGTTTTAAGATAGAAATCATGTAAGTATACGTATCTTAAATTTAAAAATGATTTATTTTTCGTAATTTGGTATCTGCGTATGCATAAAGTTTACACAATGAATATTCGCGTCTTATAATACATACAGTTAGTGAAAGAGAAGATCACACCGTGAAGTATTATTTTTGAAGACAATGATGCGTTTTTACAGTAGAAATAGTGTAAGATTGCACGAAATCGTTATAACTAAGAGGTTCGACAAAAAATTGCACAAAATCGTTATAAACTTAATTACGTGTGTATCGTACATATTAAAATTGCACATATGTTAAAGCTCAGCCTTAAAAAAAGAAGGAATAATAACAACAAAGTGTAATAATATGTTTTATATGAAAAAAATTCGAGAAACTCAATATATTTTCTTTTCTATAAGTAAAATGTAAAAATATATTGAAAAATTTCACTAAGAATCTTCAAATGCTACTGACTAGTGCATTTTTGTAGAAAAACTCTGAAATGCTCAAACAAAATATAAAGTTTTTTCTTACTATAGCAAATAAATTAAAAGACATAATTTTTTGTCCTATTGCATGGCCTAACATCAATCTATGCACACATATACAAGCTATATGTGACAAGTGCATCTTTTCGATGAATTTGCAAAGATCTTTGCAAAAATTTGCCTAATCGATATTTGTACTCAATACATGTGAATATTTGTTATTTCTGTGATGTTTAAATCCATATAACAATATATTCAGAAGTATTTTTTGGTTTCTTCATCATTCGATGAGTTCTCCGCTAGCAGTCTTAAGATCAAAAAATGTAAATCTCATTCGGAGATCTTTGAATAATTGTTTGTACACACTTGGTGTATCATTCACTCCTGCTAAATAATTAACAATAATTAAAAATAATCTTCAGTCGTGAAGAAAATGTCTCAGTGTCGTGGATAATTAGCAATAGCTTGACAGGACCAATTCTTTTTTTCTTGGAACACAGCTTTCGGTTACTTCTGCTATTTAAATCTTCAGGCTAGGGTTTGAGTATTTTTTACTCACTTGTATGCATATGTGTCATTTAGACAATTTTTTTCAATCAGCTTATATCGTTGTTGATCTGGCCAGGGTAGAAAAATAGCTTCCACACAACGATACCGTTCAGTATTTCGAAGTAACACAAAAGATACGATACTCCCCTGCAGAAAATTCACTAAAATTGTGAATTTCATCCATTAAAATTCTCCGGAATTTTCATGGATAAGAATTCTCGTAATTTTCCTACACTTTTTTTCTTCCGTTTATATATCCATTAAACTATTAGTACTTTTTACCATACTATAATTTCCATCGTAAAAAATCCCTGTCGATTTGTCGTACGTTTCTGATTACCGGGTAATCTTTTTTGTTATTTTTTTTTCTTTTGTTCGAATAATCGAATTATCTTGTCAATTCGAGTACTATTTTTCGTTATTTTGGTATCATCACCGAATGCTTGATCTCCGGACATACCTCGTGGGCTCGTTCAACGATGGCGATTCCACGAGGAATGCTTTCAACCGTTTCTCGAAGAAGCCAATTGTTCTTCCATCACTGACGTTCTTGTGTACAATTTTCTAGGTCTTCCGCGTTTTCCCTTGATCGCGGAAACATGGTCGGCGTTGGAAGAAGTTTCCACGACGGGGATCGAGGTCAACTGGATCACGTGGCCCTGAACGTTGTTTTCGACCGTGCTCGCGAGATTCTTCCTCTTTGGCCACTGAAAGTGGGCGTTCAGGTGCTGCTTGAGCTTGTCCTGCCTGGCGAACATTCGAGGACAGAGACTGCAAGCGAACGGTCTTTCCCCCGTGTGGACTCGTCGGTGTCGTGCCAGATGGGACGTTCTCGTGAATGCCAGACTACAGAGGTCGCACGGAAAAGGTTTGTACTGTGACTTGTCCTTCTTCCCGACAGTGCTCTTCTCCTTCTTCTCACTCGTCACCGCCGAATCGCCCTCCGAGCTTTTTTTCACCGATTCCGCCAATATTTTCCTCTTCGCGGCGCTCGACTCCGGCTCGTCCAGACTCTCGTCCAACGAATTCTATTTATACAAAAAATCGTGGTAGAAAAAATTGTATCTATTTTATGCGATATGAAGGAATTGTGCCATTAATTAATTATATTAAGGTGGTTGGTCTGTTAAATAAGCGTCGATAGATTTTTTTTTAATTTTGCATAAACTTTCTTTAACGTCATATACATTAGGGTGGTCAAAAAAAATGTATGTATACCTATGTATACATATGTATGTATACCAAATTTTAGGTTTCACCGTACGGAAATTGAGATATTTAATGAAAAATATTACATTTTCTTGTACACTTTCCATAAGAACGCGTGTTAAAACTAAAATTTTCAACAATAAATATCTCGAATTTCAGACAGTTAGAGCTCCTAAAATTTTGCAGAGAGTTTTACATAACATAGAAGAAACTTTGTTTCATTTTTCAGAAAAATATATCGTAAAAAATTTGTTAATTATAACCAAGTATATCTAGTATTTCTGACCATGGATAACTTTGAATCCAGCGTATGTTGTTCTTTAGTCAATTAGCAACAATTTTTCTCAATAAACATTATCTCGCAAATCACTGTAAACGTTAGAAAAATTTTATCTAAACAGGAGAAACTTTTGGATTTGACTGTCACAGACCAACCACCTTAACGAAGTCAAACGCGACACTTTTTTAATGGTTTATTTAGAGAATTTTTAAATCGAGTATTTTTTTGACAACACGTTTATGAAACGATGAAAAAATAATACAAAAGAAAAATGTCACAAAGTACAATAATTTGACGAAAAAATAACGTACAGAATTAATTCAATTTTTTGGGTTTGAAGAATTATTGCGATTATCAATATTTTTTACATTTAATTTTTATGACAAAAATTAGGAGATTTTGTTGATGTTTTTGCTCAAGTATGATAATATTAAGCTTCAAAAAGCTTCAGCTTACAGTATTCCAGGCAGTACAATGTTCCAGATACTTACGACAAATTCGAACGAATCGCATTCTCGTTCGACCATATCTTCGTTCATTTGTATAGCAGGAACAGTGGGATCGAAATTCGTATTGGTGACATTTCCAGGTTTGCTGATTTCCGTGTCACTGTTCGTTGACGATCCAACATTCTCGGAATTTCCATCTCTGCTGGAATCCCTGAATGAAAAATTGTTGTCCCAATGTACTCGTTTGGCAGAATCCTCTTCTTTATCCCTTCCGTTTGTAGAGCTACTGAGGCCTCGTTTTTGGCCCTCGTATCTCCCTTGCCGTTTGAACATCGGTGCTGGGACGTGTCTCTATAAATGTTGAATTTTATTTACACCCAATGAAAATATAATGATAAACACTTTATCATTATTTTGAATGAAGTGTTGCTAATTCTTCATCCTTGCCAATTTTTAAGGATGAATTAGAATAATTTGAAAAATTGTGGCAAGTGACTATATTTTTGATGTTTTCATTTGTATACCACTCGAATATGAAAATATAATGATAAATACTTTATCATTATTTTGAATAAAGTGTTGCTAATTCTTCATCCTTGCCAATTTTTAAGGATGAATTAGAATAATTTGAAAAATTGTGGCAAGTGACTATATTTTTGATGTTTTCATTTATATATCATTTGTAATTTTGGGTGTTGCGTGAAAATAAGCGATAGGTATCTAGTGTAAGGTAGTTGTCATTAGTACTTAAAAAATACATAGTTGCTGCTCAATTTTTCTCAGATAAAAAGTGGTTTTCGAGTGAAAGTTCGTTAAGAAAAGTTGTTGCAAATTGACTAAAGAATAACATACTCGAATTACAAGGTCTTCCAAGGTCAATTGTGCTTGTTATATGATTGCAAAAATGTCGAAACAAAATTTGATTGAATTTTTGTAAAAAAATTAAACAAACATTTTTTGATGTTATACACAGTTTCGTGTCAAATTTTATGAGGCTTCACAGTGTAGAAGTTGAGATATTTATTGTTAAAAATGGAAATATTTAACACGTGCTCTTATGGCCGAGTACCGAAAATTGTGATTTTTCCCAATAAATATCTCGACTTCCGTACTGTAAATCGTCCTAAAGATGGATACACACGTGTATTTTCGTCAAAGAATGTCTATGCAAATTTTTATTAAAATCTTATCAAAAATGTTTCACCTCACAACAACTTTAAGAGATGATTTTCCTTAGATTTTCATACAGGTACATATTTTTATACACACTGAAAAAATCAGTATTAGAGAAATTTTCTTACGATTTGCTGCTTGGCCTTCGTGGACGAATCCTGAGTCTCGTCGAAATTTTCGTCCTCCTGAGTCTCCATGATCATCGGGTCGTCCTCGACCTCGATTTCCTCCATTTTAATACAATCAGCTCCTATAGTGCTTCCGCACAATTTTTGATAATTCTCGATCTGACACGGCCTCACTCTAGCCTCTACTTCCACCCTAGAGTACATGTTGTCACTCTCGGTTCTCTCGTCGCCCGACAGTCCGCGAATCTCCAAATCCGTTGCAGTTTTTATCAGGGACGGTAAATGTTCCTCGGCCACGTTTATCGAGCCTCTGTACATGAAATCCAGCAAACATTCCATCTCCTCTACTGGGACACCTACAAAAATAATGCTGATTATCTAATGCCGATTATTGGCAGTACGTTAACTCTACTCTTCACTTCTCTACTCAAGACGATATTTTAAGCTAATTTATTCCAAAATAGTCCATTTTTTTAATAGCAGCCACAATCAAGATGAAATACGAAAAAATTATGTCAAGAGTAGAGAAGTGAAGAGTACAGTTAACTACCCCGATTATTTATCATTATCGAGTGTTGACAAAAAGTGTGAACAAATTTGTTTGAAAGGTTTGATTCATGATTTTGATAATAAGTCATAAATTTAAAAAGTATATTTTTCATATTTTAAATATTGAAACAATACCGAATATAAAAATTGCTTATATTAGAGGTTGGTAAGAAAGTATTACGACACTTTTCCATTCGATTAAAATATTTTTTTAAATAACAAAGTTCGGGAACTTTGTTATTTAAAAGTGTATCGTAAAGACAAATCACAACTGCGTGAATTTAACGCACGTGTGTACCGGCCCTTAAGGTAGTTCTATGGATATACATCAGTCAAATCAAAAGTTTTTATTTCAATTCATCTCCATACCATGTGGTTTTTGAACTTAAGTTTATTGAGAAAAGTTGTTGAAAATTGTTTACATACTCAAAATCAAGGTCATCCAAGGTGACTTGTATTTGCTACGTATGTATGAAAATTAAAAAAAATCATTATCTTAGGATTTTTTTAAAAAGCCAAAGATTTTTTGAAGTATAATAAAGAGCTATGCTACATTTTAAGAATGTTCACCATCTAGATTTCAAGATAGTTAGGATGAATAATCGAAAACACGGTTTTCAACAAAATCTTAAATAATCGTTAAAACTATAGAACTGCCTTACGAAAAATTCTTTAATTTTCTATGAAATTTTTCCTGTATCTTGTTGATCATTAAATTATATCTTGACATAAGTATTAAATCCCATAAGAGTGCATGTTAACTAGTTTAACAAACATCACACAAACAATTATTCTAAACTCTACCAAACTTGAGCATAAATTATTTATGCATTATCAAAATTTCATAAAAGTCTGTCCATGGGAAGTGCAGCAAAAAAGGTGGGAAGTATCGAGAAAAGGCTTGCCTTTCAAAATAAGAATGGGTTGCTCGCCATGGTGTTCCTTGAAGACTTTCTCGAAGTAAGGGCTGCAAGCTGCTAGAACGAGCTTGTGAGCCCGGAGCATGCCGCTCTGGCAGGCTAGTGTCGTGTCGGTGAGAGATCCACTCTTGTACAGAGCCTCGAACAAGCCTGACAGATTCGCCAGATGATTGTTCCACGTGAGATTGAACGTTTTGTCGCCCATCCTCGTACCTTTTTAATCTGGCCCCTGGAACCTGAGGACGAGTCATATATATATATCAGTTATATAGAATATACATAGAGAACAAAAAAAATGTATTTGATTTCAAATTAAGGTATAGTTCTCGTGAGAAATGAATATTGACAGATTTTCTTAAATATTTGCACAAATCTTCTTGGATGTGGATCAAATTTTTAAAAATTTCACCAGGTACAAGTCAAGATATTTATTGTTAAAAATCACAAATTTTTCGTGCTCCTCCATACAAGAGCACGTGTTAAAAGTTACAATATTCAACCGTGAATATTTGCAAGATGGTGAAACTTTTTGAAATTTCGCACGGATTTTTATATGTAACATCAAAGAAACTTTGTTTAGATTTTCAAAGAGACCTGACACAAGATTGTTTAAAAATTTTTCAAAGCGTATAGCAAGTATACCTGACCTTGGATGACCTTGAATTTCGAGTATGTCGTTATTTAGTAAATTTGCAACGACTTTTCTCAATAATGAACGAAAACTCGGAAGTCACTTAGAACGTCAGAAAAACCGAGAGGAATATTTATAATTTGACAGTACCAATGCATGTTAAAAGGTTATTTTGGAGATGAACGTGGACACTGTTCGTCGAGTTGGGAGGAATTGTTTGTGAAAAAGGAAAAAAAAAAGAAATAGGGAAAACGCGATGTACGCGTCGGGGGAAGGTTTGGGCGCGCAGTGTAAGAAAGCCCGCGGATTTTGGTCGTCGGGAAACGAGGCAGGTTGTTTTGTTTGATGGAAATATCGCGGTTCGGTGCGTGCGGAGGAGAGTCGTGTGTGCGCGCAAATGCGCTCCGTTCCGGAGCTCCGAAAGGGACGGAAACTCCATGGGGTGGGAAAAAGGGGCGCTCCCATTTCACGACGGGGTACGAAAACCGCGTGCTCATGCGCAAAACTCCCTCTGTCCTCGCTCTCTATACCCTCCCGATCCATAATTTCCCTGTTACCATTCCATCCCCGAGATAGGGCGACACGAGTCTTCTTCATTTTCCTCATGCAACCTGCCCTAAAAGCATCTCTGCTTTTTCAATTTTCAAAGTGCATCGAAATCCACGCAAGACACCTTTTCTCTCTATCTCCCGATGCTCACTCTCCAAGGAAAACAAAAGCATTTAGCTGTGCCACTATTTTTCTCGAGATTACGAGACAACCATACTTCTTTTCCTTTTCCTCTATACCCAATATTCGGGATTAAAGCTCAGAAGTGAGAGCACGAGCGACGTGAATTTCGTTTTTTTCATTTCTTTCCCTTTTTTGTGTCCGGGGGCGCCGGGAGGGAAATGAAAATATGGCGCAGACCCCCTATATTGACTGTTTTTCCTCGCCGTTAAATTTTAACAGGCATTCCGAAAGGAGATAATGACGCGACGTATACTCGGAACGGCGGATAAGTGAAAATTTGATTCAAGACCGGGGGGGTTTTCATAGCCCTCGTTGAAAATCATGCTAGAAATGGGCGTGGGTCTGAACGCGTTTGTAAACACACGACGATTCGAGGCGCGAAACAAAATAAAGGACGCGCGGTCGCTCGTTCGGTATCACGTTTCAGAACTCGGATGACTCCCGAAATGCTCTGGCTTATGAAAATTTTACGTACATTCCGACAATTTTGAGTCTTTTATACATCAGCTATATTCATGAATAAACTGTACATGAACAGTGGAAGCAAAAAAACAATGTTTCTTATCGATACGATCGAATTTGTCGTCGCTGATAATTAAAATTTTTTTTTTCACGTAATTATAACAAATTATACGAGTTTCTATTGCGCATATACGTAAAAATAGAACTGTATGGAATTCGGAAAGTCCTTGAAAGGCCTTAAAGTTTTTGTATTTTTATGGAAAATAATGAGCTTTTTTCTCTTAAAAAATTAAGATACAGGTTTTTGTTGTCTCTTATTGGCTGCAAAAAAAAATAGAATGATAGATCATTCAATTTCAGTGAATGATATCAATTAAATAAGAAAAATTCGTTTGAAATGTTTTGATATTACTATACACTATAGAAATTGTGCACTATCCGAGTGTAAAAAATTCATAAAAATCTCATATTTTTAAATTTGCATACATGTACAAAGTTTTCATAAGAAGCAATGCACTAGTCTCAATAGTTTAGGAGATTGATAACTCTTGAATCATACGTCTTTAGCATGATTTTTTTTTAATACACTTGGGAACAACATTCCATTATTTATCTATTTCTTACATAAGAATGTTGCTCATACATCCTTATAAGAGTGTACATGCGATACGATTCCAGAAAAAAGTAAATTATTTAATTTACAATCATGAAATTTAGATTCTGTTTCTGTACGAAAAAAAATAAATTTAAATATTTATTATTGTTAAAACAATTGAATGAGAAAAATGCTTGTAAAAAGTTTTCAAATTACGATCTGCAAATAATGTACATAACTATATGAATGTATATAAAAATGCAGAAAAACTTAATCTTTTGATTAGGTCAAAAGTATACATTTTTTAGAAGCAATACTAAATCTCAGAAGTTTTGATGAATTATAATAAACCATTCAGTAATATGATTTTCAATATGGCACAAAATTAACTTGGATATACTCTTACAAACATTTAAAAAATATAACCAATTTTCATATCTATGAAAAATATTGCTCGTGCATCGTTAAATCGTATATTAATTATGAGCAAAATAGAATTTAACGTAGGTACCCCTGGAGTTGCTTGGACGAATACAAACGAGAGAGGTTCACCGAAGAGTCCAGAGTTATAGAGACAGTATAGCGAGAGGGACTAGAGAAGGAGAAAGAGACCTGCCTATTAATATCGTGCGCTTGGCACGAGAAACTCGCTCGTGATACGAACACACGTGAGAGCACACATGTTCTCGATTCGAAAGCAGTTTTCCCGAGACTTTTCGTTCTCATTAAATAACCAAATATATATAGGGCATTATTGGGAATCGCACTTCGAGGAAAGATTGGGCAGAAAGCACGAAATAAAACAGAAATACATTTTGTTTCCATTAGGGTTAATAAGCTCACCTGTTTATCTCTCGTCCTCCCTTATTTCCGTCGAGAGTCGCGAGGAATGCGCTCGCGGGGACGTGGTTTGCCAAAACCACTTGATGATGTCGAAAAATGTGTAATCCGGCTTGGAAGACTGGCTGGGAGCCGGATTCGTCCCGGAATATTGTACGATCGAAGACGTGTGTGTCCTCTTCTTCGCTCGGAGCGTTTTTCCCTCGCACGAGTCTCTCGGTCAGTGAAAATAGACCGGGGCCCCGCGACGAGGCGCATCGAATTCCGATCAGCTCGAAGGGTCGAGCCCGTTCTCGAGCTCGGACGGTATTGCGAGATGTTTTTCAAAAATTCTCGCTTCGGAGCAATGTTGCGAATAAAAATAGAGGCTCCCCGTTAGCTCGGTTTTAGTATCGAAAAATAATCGGCTCTCGACGACGGGATTGAGAATAGTGAGCGAGCGAGCGAGCGAGGGAGGCGAAGAAAAACGTCGTGTGAGGGGCACGCGGCCGGGCAAGAAGTGTCGTGGCTCCCTCGCGCTCAGGCGCGACTGATATCAGTTCAGGGGGACGACTACAGGGACCTCGGGGGCCGAGGGATAGAGCCAGCAGCGAACGAGCCCCACCGGGGGGGCGGAATATAACCCCCTCCCATCAGGCATCCGTCGAGAGCTCCCTTCGTCCGCCACCGCTCTTTATATACTTGCCTATATTCTCTCTCTCTCCCCCCCCTCCTCGCCCCCTTCCTCCCTCCCGATCCTCCCTCCTCTTGCATTCTCTCTTACTCTCGTTCGCCCTCTCTCTCTCTCTCCCCGTCCTGCTCCGCTCGCTCGTTTTCTCTCCCTCGCTCTCTGTTTTGTCGCTCCCGCGTTTTCGTTCTCGGTCGCGGCTCTTTTCAAACCCCGCGGCTTCTGACCTATTACTATATCACTATATCTCCACCTTTTACGATTATATATATCCACATCGGCCGTATTATGCCGAAGTCGAAGACGTTCGGGGACACAGAACTTTGGCAAGCAACTTGTTAGGCTTCGCACCAAAATAAAAACCCCCGAAATATTACTCGATTCCTCGAGGCCCTGATGCTTTTCTCTTATATGCCCTCCTTCCATTAAATTCATACACCGCGTGACTAAGCTTCGTTACGTCCTTTATCAACTGGATTATTGCAGGATTCATAAAATTTTGGTTTCTATAAATAGTATTCAATTTCGACGTGTTGTTGCTCCGGGCCTAAAATATACACGAATGTCGGATTGACAAATAAAATGGAAAAGAGGCGAGTTGTCAAATTGAAAAGATCTTTATATGCAAAACGTTAGAATAATAAAACAGAAAGAATAAAAATGGACGGTTGAATGCAAGGAACGATGCTTACACTCTTCATCTCATCGATATACTGATTTTTGTATTGGTTCACTTTTTATCAACAAATCGTATTTTGTTTTTTAATAATTACTTGTGAGCATGTACATTTGTTTATCCTGTACATGCACATGGTTCTGAAGCGATTGGTATCGTTGTCACATTATAGTAAAATTTACTAGCCCGATTTCTTGCGGTGTAGCCACACCTTTTTTCGTTATCTTTGAGGAGACCGGTCGTTAGGAGCTTTTTTTAAGGATCTATGATCGAAAGTATGAAAAAAGTATGAAGATTGTTTCAGTTTCCTGATAGCAAACTGTGATGTATCATTACTGATTAAATAAGTGAAAACTATTTTCCCTTGCATCATGGTTTAGAAGAGTATACATATTAGGTTGGTAGGAAAGTCTTGCGACACTTTTCCTTATTCCGAAAGTTGAAGTAAGTTGTTTCGTCCTGCTGATACCGCACGATCTCAGTGAATCAAAGCATCGCCCGCACAGAAAGGATTTTATTCAAGAAATAGTCACTCGAGATGAAAGCTGGATGCTATATGTTAACCACATACGCAAACAGCAGTGGCTATCAAAAGGGGGGAAATCAGAACTGACCCCTAGGTTGTTCCATGAAACGAAGAAAGTTTTACTCTGTTGTTGGTGGGGGGACTCTGAGGGCATACTCTATTACGAGTTTCTGCCTTCCAACACCACATTAAAGGCAGAGACTTGCTCTGCACAACTGCAAAAGGTGGCCCAAATTATTAAACAGAAAAGGCGTAAACACGTCTTCAAGTTCGGCTTCTCCATGACAATGCTCGGTCCCACATAGCTAAGATGACACAAAAACTTATTTCGCAGCTAGGGTGGGAAGCTGTACTATGTCCATTGTATCACTCATCACCTACCCACTACCATTTGTTTAAAGCTTTGAAAAAATATTTACAGGGTAAAAACTTTGATGATCTCGCGGATCTCAAAAATATACTGGAAGAATTTTTTAATTGACGACCAAAAGAATTCTGGGCTGCGGGCGTGCAACGTCTACCAGAGCGTTGGGCACGAATTGTGGATGCAGAGGGAGCCTACAAATCTTTTATTTTTAAAATAAAATTTTTTTTCTATTTCAACTGTGTTGTGTGTGGCGAAACTTTCTTACCAACCTAATATATTTAAAGTGAATTTTGAAGCAATCTAATATATTATCTCATGTGTTCATTAGAATGCGAGTGATAATTTTTTATTTTTTTTTTATGATGTTTCATGAGGCATGAAATTTTCGTGCCGAGCGTCCCATTATCCTTTTAGAATTTTTAAAATGCTTTTTCTGGTCGTGTACCAAATTTTCCTTATGGTCCATTGTAATCATAAATAAGAAATTAATTCTGTCTCGTGTATATATGTTTGACATGCAGAAAAAAATAACTACAATTTTTTGCAAATTTATGTGATTTTAATTATGCGTTTTGGAAAATTTGCCGTTCATTTCGTATAAATTAAAAATCTGCTTTTTTGTCAAAAAGTTGCAAACCTTTTGCATCTTAACATGATTTTTAATGGGCTATTTGATCATATTTTGCCAACAATTTCGACATTTTTTATTATTTAAAGAATTAAATAAGATAAATTTTTTGTGGTGAATTTTGAAAATAGTGTTTATTATAAATGTTCACTACTATAAATATATAGTAAAATGTATAGAAATTTTCAATGAGAAACAATAATAAATCTCATCATCTATGCAGAATTTTATAACATTTGAGTTGTTTAGTAAACCGATTTCAAATCTGGCACGATATTTTGTATGTACTTTTAAGAACAACATTCTTTTTTGTTCATACCTTTTCCATGTTTTTTTTTAAACACTGCTCATACACTCTAAATTTTAGTTAAAAAAAACTTTTTCTTAATGTCGAATACTCTTTCTTTTATTGGGTATCCGATCATTTTGTCAATTTTGATCATTTTTTCAAGGAGCACCTGAAGGGTCGAGTGAATGAGCCATTATAATCTTTACGATTTCTCATTAGTAATTTTTGTTTTCAATTCCAGTTAGGAAAAATTCAACATTTTATTTTTAATATCAGATATTGTTTTTTTAGGCACCGGGTATTTAATCAATTTTGATCATTTTTACAAAGAGAATCTAGATGATCGAGTGAACGATCCATCGAAAAATTCACAATATTTCATGATTAACCCTAGAACCCATACAGGGATTCCCCAAACCCCAGATAATTGTTACGATCTTGGAATTTTGAAAATTTTGCTTTTTCAATTGCATTTTTCTCGATATAAATCAAATATGAGTAATTCGTTTCATTTTCCAGGACTTGAACGATGAAACGAAAAAAATTCAACCTTCGCACGATAAATAAAGACTCGGCTACATTCATTTAAAGTGCTGGGGTTATCGTAACCCCAGAGCAGAATATATTCGTCTCATGCTGATAGTGCAGGGTCCTAGGGATAATTTTTTAATTTCAACTCCAGTTAGAAAAAAACTCGACATTTTATTTTTGATATAGAATCTTTTTTAGGCATCCGGTCCTTAGTCAATTTTCATTATTTTTTCGAGAAGAATCTGGAGGATCGAGTGAACGAGTTATTATAGGAAATTTAGTTCACTTGTGGCACAACAGTGGTAGAAAAAGTATGGCTAACGAGGTTAGTTCGAAGGTACCGGGGCTCCCTAGGCTTCCTCGAAAGCTCGGGAGAGATTGCCTCCTGGGTGGTGCACGGTGGAGAAGGACGGAGCGGGGCCGAGGGGAGAACGCGTCGGGGCAACCCCCGGCGCAATCCATCGAGCCCTGACCCCTCGTGGCCGCGAGTCGAGCGCCCACACAGCGAGGGCTGCTTTTCACTCGCGACGACGCGTCCAATTGTCTTTCTCTCTCGCCCCCCCTCCCCCCTCTCTTTCTCTGTCTCTCTCTCTCTCGTTCTCTTTCTCTCTCGCTATGCGTGGGTCCCCCCGGACACTCGCACCGATCGATCTACTTTCACGCTTCTTTCCACGCATACACGCTTTTCCCTTTTTTTTTTCTTTTTTCTTTTTTTCGTTCACAAGACTCCGTGAACCTTGCATTTTTTTCACCTACGAATTTTCTAGGCGATCCGCACAGCGTGATCCCGGAATAATGCGAACTTCGTGTACCGACGAGCCAGGGGGCACTCGCCTTCATCTTCATTATTTTTCATTCATCCGCATCAGGCTACACTTCGAAGCGCAGTCGAAAATCGAATGCTCGTCCCACACACCGAATTCCCTTGGTTTTTGTTTTATTTCTTTTTTTTTGCAGAGCGATAAAAAAATAGTCCCCCTGTTTTCAAATACTTT
The DNA here is from genome assembly GCA_030522545.1 of Cremastinae sp. A BG-2022a. Lineage (NCBI taxonomy): Eukaryota > Metazoa > Arthropoda > Insecta > Hymenoptera > Ichneumonidae > Cremastinae sp. A BG-2022a. Next base: position 47,661 of record JAPYYW010000062.1, on the reverse strand, counting down.
CCACATGACATTGTATTTTTTACGTTCATTTATTTACGTAATTCATCTTTACTTTACTCTTCTTTGGTTTTTACCTTTTAAAGGTGGAACGAAGGACTTTTTTAAAATATTTATTGTTTATTTGTATGTTGGATTGTTTGCAGAGCATTGATGGCTGTCAACTGCCCCCTCGTGGATGAAACGAGCGGAGACGTCGACGAGGATGTTCTCTCGTAAAAAACGTGTTCTTCGAGACGAGAGGAGATTATCAATCTTGTTTTCGGCGGAGTCAACGAAATCGAAAAATGACGATGACCTGGAGGAACAATGTGGTGAAGGTAGGGACGATATCGATTCGTTATTTTTAGGGACGGCCCATCTCAGAATCCCCCTTTCAGCCCCTCACTGAGGGCGCTCGAGAGCCCAGCTTCGAAAATTCGATATCATAGCTCAGTGACGCACACTTGCGTATTGATAACTCCCATGGCACGAGTTCCCATTCGCGATAAGCTTTTTTTTTCTTCATTTTTACTAATTTCGAATCTTCGCCAGAAATTCGATCAACATATTTGTACAATCTCGACAGTCTATTCAAATGTTTGGCCGTACCTGTAGACTAAATGAATAATTAACACTTTATATTAAGACAGATTTTTTTTTTCAAAATTGCATAAATGATAAAAATAATATATATATTTTTTTCGATGATTTTACTTGATTTTTTTACATACTAGTGTCATATATGACATCATAATTTAACAATTCTCTCAAAAGTCTGATGGTAGCCATATTTGGGTTGACTAATCAAGTCGTACACTCTAATGAACACGTGACATATTTTAGGTATTTACAAAGTTCTAAATGTATTTTTTTTTTCAATCTGTTATTGGTTAACTGCATGTTGATGATTTCTTATGAACTTTTTGCTTTTATTAAGTTTATTTTGATAAGATAGTTTCCGATTAAGCTGGTACCTGGATGGATCAAATTGAAAGTTAATTTCATAAAAATTTGCATTAAAGTTCCTCAGCATCATACGCAAGTGTGTGTTAAATTTCAACAAGCTTCACCGTTTGAAAATTGAGATATTTATTATTGAAAATTATAATTCTTTCTTTCTTTTCATAAGAGTCCATATTAAAGTTGCAATTTTTAACAATAAATATCTCGATTACCAAATTATGAAGCCTTTTCAATATTTTTTATCATTTTAGTAGAATTTTGAAGAACGTTCGTGTGACTTTCCAAGAAGTTATCATTAAAAAATTTAATCTGATGATTTTGCTATTACTTAACACAGGAAAAAATATTTGAAACTGCCAATAGCATAACAACCTTCTTATATCAATAATGATACTTTGAATTTTACCATAAAAAAACTAGAATAATATTCTTAATCGTATAAAAAATGCAATGGGCACTATGGTCATTTTCCTATTTTTGATTATACCTCTTAAGGAGGTATTAACGAAAGTACTAAATTGAATTTTTCCTAATGAATTTTTTTTTACGATATAGAGTAAAAAAAGTAATTTTTGAGATAGACAAGATGGGAATATGTGCACACTCATCGAACAGATTAGATAAAGAAAACTTGAAGATGTATAGAAAATATGAGTGTAAATTGTAAGCACGTTTGAATTCGGTGGCTGTAAACGATAATTTAAATATGGTGAAATACCAAGATATTCGTAAAATATTCGAGCAAAATGCTCATGTTCAACAACGATTTTCTTAAAAAATAGGTCGATTATCCCACTATTCTTCAAAATGATAAAATTCGTAGGAATATACTCTATTTAAGTTCCGTTTTTCGCAAAAATCTTGCAATTCACTATAAATAGATTGTATGTTGAAGTAAGCGGAAGTAAGAATTTTCGTATTATCGTTATATGCTTTGAAATGAGTGATTTCAAATAATTGATTTCCCGGTAATTAAGTCAATGACCTATCCTGATATTTTTCAGGAAGCTTATCATTTATAAGTAGTAAAGTCTCTAATTTTTAAAAATAAATCCAACGAATTGTTTAGATATCTCAGATGTATATGCATATGAGTACAAAAGAGTTGGCTGAAAATATGAATTTGCTTTGATATCCAAAGTATTGATGCTTCGAAACAATTCTAAAATCGATGAATTTTCGCTATTTGTGTGCATAAACTTATTAAATATTATTTTTATTGTCAAAAATGGAAGATATTTTTAAAAACGCGTTTTCAAGATGAACGAAAGGAATGGTTGAGATGGACAAAAGTATCCAGGAATCCCTGAGAAAATTACTTTTCATATAAATTTATTTTATTAAAAAAAAAGAATAAAAACTACATTCTTGTAAAGTTAATCTTCAATGATTAAAAGAAATAACGCATTAATAGATACATTCGAAAGATTGAGCGAAAATTGTAGCACTAGATCAGTCGATGGTATAGAATCGCGAAAATTTACATTATAAATACAATATGTGCTGAGTTACAGTTTTTAATAATCTTTTGACTAGATTACTGATTTTTATCGCTCAAATGTTTGACAGTATCGAAAAATTTCTTCCCATCACAGTTGATTCGTCATGATACAATTTTAAATGAGGTTTTTGACTATTTTTTTTTATTTGCGTAAGAAAAAAGGGCTCCGTCGACTCATATTGTCGTAAAAGGATTCGATAATGAAGTTGCGAATAACTGAGAAATTGATTGGTAAGACATTCTTGCAGCTAACAAGCTAGGAACTCTTTCGCAGAGTCGATATTGTAGAAAATATGAGATCCTGTGATAGGATATGTGGTTAAGTGTTGATAATGTATCGACACGAATAACTGCCAGTTAAGTGAGTGTAAAAAGTTCCGTTCATGTCCACACGTTGAAGTGTGGCGCTTACGAATGTAAGGTACATATTTCGTTACGATTTATTTAAAATCTTACTTTTGTCACGACCACGTATACCTGTCGTTTGCAAAGTTCAGAGTTTCCACTATTTGAATTCGCTTTGGATCTGGATCACAGAAATGTGATAAGAGTTGTTTGTCGAAACCGCAATCGCTCAAATTTTCCAAACCGAATACACTCTGTGGCACTTTCTCAGATTCCTCTGGCTTGCATTCTTCTGTGAAGCAGAGAAAATAAATAAAAGCTTAATTTTTACAGAACTTAAAATTGCAATGGTAGTTTATAATAGTAATAGAAAGTTACGAATATTTAGGGAAACAATTCCAAGCTTAAATTTTTTCTGGATTAATTTATAGAAATGCGACTAATTGATTTTTTTTTTGAAATAAAAGAGTAAGTAAATAATCACCCTGTGCGGCATCGGTAAAAGATGTCGTCGAGGATAAATGAGCCGAACTGACAGTGAATCGATCCAATTGGCTGGATTTCATGAGATTGCAAAGTGAGGGGAGGACATGAGGCAAAAGAGGTCCTTTCAGTTCTAGAGAATAAAATTTATCTTTTTCCACTCTCACGACACTTTCTCGAACCTGTAAAAGATCGCAATTAAAATAGATAATCATAGAAATATTTTAATTTTTCTACGTTTACCTTTATCGTTGTAAGGGTAGCTCCGTGAAAAGCTACTGGTGCGAGTAACGTAGGTGGTACACCGGCAAGAGCTCCGGTCGTCGCGACTGCAGATTTGCAATTTATAAGAAAATTAAACAGAGCTTGAGCTTCGATACCTTTCACGAAGACTAGTGACTGTTTCAAAGTGTCTATTTCGCTCTCCTTTTCCAATACCAGCCTTGCCTAGATGAACAAAAAAATGTATCGGAATTGAAACATTTAAGGAGCCATTTGAAAAACATTTTAATTTTTTTAAAGAAAAATGTAAAGAAATTTCTTGAAGTTAATTTCTTGAAATTACCGAATGAATCATTTAAAAGTCGCGTGTTTAACATAAATCAAAATGTTTAAGACGTTTTTAAAGATTTCACCGTTTAGTAATCGAGATATTAAAATGGCAATTTTTACGTAGAGGCTTATCAGACATTATGAAAAATTTCGAATTTCAGCAATACGTATTTTGACTTCTATATGGTGAAACCAAAAGATTTGTGTAAATTTTTAAGAAAATATTTTTAAAATCGTTAGGATTTAATTTCAATAATTGTCAACCTGCAAGGTATTGATTCTACGAATTTCCGAATCTGCGATACCGAGACTCTGAAGCCATTCTTCACTACCCTCGTCCTCTTCGTTCTCGGCGACCTCGTTGGTCGTTAATGTGGGATCTGAGAGAGACGAGTCCTGAGTTTCAAATCCCGAGTCCGTTACATCCGATCGTCTTTTACCACCATCTTTCCTTAATGGCATTGTATATTCTATATCTGTGAAAGAAAAAATAATGAAAATTACAAATTTAAAATTAGTTCGACAATACAATTTAACGAGATTGTAAACGAATGTCAACGCCTAGAAATATGTCAAAAAAAAAGACATTTCAATATCACAATAAAATTAGCTCATTAATAAGCATAATTTTTTTCATTTCGTTCAAGATAGTGTCCAGTAACAAATAATTTACCTTCTTGTTTCAAAGCCTGTCTGAATCCTCTCGTCGTCGGTGTCAATAGTGCATGAACTTCTGACAATCCGCAGACACCGGCAGCGCGAAAAAGTACAGTAAAAGTATTTGTACAAACGTAAAAGTATGGACACTGTCTAGCTCTCAACAAATGAAACAGTGACCTGAAACTCTCGCTCCATTCTTTAAAAAGAGCATCCTTCACAAATTGATTTTGTGCTATGGTCAAATTACTTGCAAGGCTTGCACTAACTTTACCAGCCGCTCTGGGGAATAAATTGAGCCAAGGCAAGGAAGGATGTTGCCAGACAAGGCAACATTGATGAAATCTGGAAATAGTTACATAAAATTATTTGTCTATGCTCAATTTAAAGTAGTTGAATATTAATGTTTCATTAAAGAAATTAAACAAATTTATTATACATATAGTTGAGTACTTTTTTCATTTAGTTTTTGAGATGAAAATGTCCACTTGAAAATGAATATCAAGAAAATTTTGAAAAGATAAATAATTTTAGTGTTTTTTCAAAGTTGAGTTCAAGTACGAAGAATTTCATTTAATATCATACTCATAAAGTTTAGTATTTAAAACTATTTATTGTTACTTTACCTTGCGTTTGGACTGGTATCCAGAGTACTGTCTTGCTCTCCGATATCCAAGCAACGAACAAAGCCCGTAGTCCCGGAAGCCTCTTCGCTAGTTTTGAGCTTGCCATTCCATGCGAACGGCTTCGGAGACATTATTCTCATTTTAGTTTTCAGTGTCCAATCGATGGGAATATACTCAAAACCTTTAGAAATCTCAATTTCTTCATTAACAGAAATTTTGTCCGTATTGCTTTCAAATTTTCTGAGAACACTCTCAAACGAGAGAGGTTCATTGTGAGTTTTCGTTATATTTTTTTGTTTCTCTGGATCAGAATTTTTTTGATTTTTTATCAATGCGAACAGAATGGAATCAGTGGTAGTTTCCAATTTTGCGCTCGACGCATTCTCTTTTGCTTTTTTGTTACTTTCTCCAGTGGCAAATGGATTCTTTCGTTTCTGAGAAGCTGAGATCGCCAGTTTAGAATCACCTATTCTACTTAGCTCATTTGAAGAATCAGAAATTGCAGGAGACGTTTTGTTCATTCGAGCTTGAAGGGCTTTTTTTTTGTTCTTCAGTCGAATCAGTTGCATTACTTCGTTTGGATGTTTCCATTCACTGACAGGTGCAGGATTGTCACCCATTGTTAATTATCTTTTTATTACCTCTCCAAAAGAAATCTGTCAAATAATCATGTACGTCGTAAATGTTTTTGTGGTTAAGATAAACAATGTTTTGAGGTTATTTCAGTCTTACCTCTCTTCATAGATTTCGCTTAAAACTATATACGGATTATGCACGTTGATCTTTTGATCTTTACTAAATTTTATTTAAGCTAATCTTTTTAATTCGCAAATACATTGGAAAAAGCAGAAGATGCTGTGTGTCAGCTATAGCTACAAAAAAAAACAGCGGGAAAGTTTGAGGTTTGAAGATCAAATGCTTTCTGCATGCAGAGACACCTCTCTGAAATTGGCCGTAGAGAATTTGTTACCGTGGGTCATTCAAACATTCGAAAAATCTTTCAATCAATTCTAGAAAATAAAACACTTTGATGAGACGGTTTAAAATTATTAAACTTTTTGTTATGAAAACCATTAAATAAATCAATTAAGGGTGTTGAGTCCGTAGAGCAAAAAATTAAAAGTTTGACAACGTTTTTCTCCCATACGAAGTCTTTTAAGAGTAACATTTTATTTCGAAAAGTTGCTGTAAATCAAATGAAGAAAAACATATTTGAAATTCAAAGTAATCCAATGACAGGTCTATTCTCTATGGGATTACACAAAAAAAAAGATGAAATCTTTTTCAAAAATTAGATGAAGCTTTTTCAAAGCCATACAAAGATCAGTGAAAAATTTCACACTTAAATTAGGAAGCTTGTTACTGAGGTATTTATTATACAGAATTGCAACATTTAACACGTGCTATTGTGGGAAGGTATAAAAAATAGCCAATTTTAACAACGAATATCTTAGAAGCTTCCTAATCGTCGTAAGATTTTTACACAACCTTTTAAAAATGTTACTTATTAATATTATGTAAAATTTTCAATAATTTTCCATCATTTTCAATTTTGAATACAAGATCCTTAAATAATATTTTGATAGAACTAACTGAAAGTAAAAATAATTTCTTTTTTATATAATCAGATAATAGCATAGAGATCTACATTTAAAAAATACTATTAGGTGTGTTTAAAGGAAAAATTTTTCTTTTAATTTCCTGAAAAAGTCAGAATATTCTCAGAAAATTCCCGTCGCTACTGAACGTGTAAATGAGAGGTAAAAAAGGCCTTGAATGAAGGAGGGTAAAATTGTTTTGGAATCAGCGTAGCGTTCGTTGTTTCTGCTGGCTACAGAAGAGAATAAGCAACCGCGGATCATACGTGAAAATGCACAATGTTGATCGAAGCCTCGGGTAAAGATGGCGTATTAACGATACGTTTAAATGGCAAAAGCATTCGAGAGATTTAAAAAAAATAAAAAGAACGTTTTCTTTCCACTTATATATAATCAATTTTGAAACTACAGCTTTTGGTTTTATTTTTCATTTGTAATCGAAATTTAATTTTAATTAAAAATCAAATCTTTATTCATGATAAATTTAAAGAGTATATACAGCTTCAAGTTTGTCTTTTTTAATTTTATCTATTTTACCTATAACTATAATGTCTAAGCTTTTATTTATATAATTTTTTTAATATTAGCTTAGAATCTATTTTATTTATCATAGTATATTTAAAAAGAATTTATTTATAAGATGACCAATCTTTTGTTTAAAGACGTATTAAAAAAAATTAATAAATGCACCTTTTATTATACTCAAGTTACTTTTCGCTAATAATAACCGAGATTTTTTACTTATTTCATTTTTAAATATAGTTTCGTGTTTATTGGTCAAAATTGTAATCATTAACATTTTCACATTAATAAAATTTGTAATGTTGTTGTGGCGTAATATTAAAAGCATACTCAATGCAAATTTTGCCAAGAAAAAAATATACATTCGAATCGAATTTCATTCTCTCATTAATTCGTCACTCACGAATTCGTATTTTCTTTTCTGCTTTTTCTTTTCTTTTTAGTTCGTTATTTCAAAGTTATTTGTTCGAGACTGATTTGAATGAAGGAAGATGATTTATTCGGCGTATATCGCGATGATCGTCAACTTTTCTCCGACGTTTCTAGGATCGCGATTTCTGGGTATTCGCTCGGTTGACTTTATCTCGTGTTCGCTCGTACATCGCGTATACTCGATATGAGAAAAGCCGCCTGTTGCGTTCGTCGATGCGTTATTGAAAAAATACTAAATTTCGAAGCCCGAGGCTCGCTCAAATGCGCGCGCGTTTCTCGCTCGGAGCGAGAGCGAAAAAGAGGAGAAAAAGAAATATATGAGTTGCCAACCGACGACAGGGAAGATTCGTGCGAATTCTCTCCCATTTCGCGTATGTCCAACTGCCGTCGATCTCCAATTTATGTATTATTACGTATTCGGAGTAATTATGTATTCACTTGTAATTCTTCACTCAAATAAATCACACGTTACGCAGTAATAACGAGGAATCATTTCCTCCATTAATTAATCACCATATGATGAATTCATTTTCTCTGTCTCTATCCTCATTCTTGTTTACCTTATTTTGACGAATTTTATCAAAATACGGTGTCACGAGACAAAAATATTAATTTAAGTAAATAAACATTAATTTTATCGTTGGTAAAAATGAATTAAAATGATTTTAAAAACCGTGACAAGTGGCTAAATTTTTCATGTACTATTTTGAAATATACGACAAATTATTGGGTAAATAAGTTTGATTTTTTCAAATTTCAACATCGTGTTTCTCATGGAAAGTTTGGAAAGTTTGTATATTAACCTGAACGTATTAAAAAAAATTGGTGAGATGACTAGAATTTTTCTCACATGTTTGATTTAGGATTTGATAATATTTTTGAAAAGAGTTTACTAAATTTTTTAATTTTAATTTAGTCAAAATTAAAAAATTATAAATGCTAAAGTGTTAAAATTCTTTTAATAAAAGCTGAAACTGTTACTTAATATTACAAATTTTAGTGACAAACATAAGTCTAAAATTTACCAATTTGTCATGAAATACTCATTTTTGTCAGGAATAGTATCTCTAATTTCTTCAAGCGACCTTCTCTTCCGAGCAATGTTTAGAAATAATAATTATTTACCTTTCTATTTATATATTTTCGAATACGTATTGCAATTTGTAAAAAAGTAAAAGGGACTATTCTTGTTAATAACATTTTTACTAGGGTTAATAATGTTATTTATGATTATTAATTCTTTACATAGTTCCCAAATTTTTGTAAAATGGTCTATTAATTACTTCAGTTATAGCGGATGAATGGATTTTCCCTTTTCATGTCTTCTCTTTTGTTTCTCGTCTTTTGTTTCCTTATGAGTATAGATTTTTACCTCAGGAAAAGACCGTAATTGAAATGTTTTACCAAATATCTTTGAAGCGACAATTTCATATTTTCATGCGTAAACTATCCACCATTTTTCGTAACTTAATATAAAAAATCTAAGTACCAAATGTTGAAAAATTTTGCCAATAATAAATAATATAATGAATATATTATTTTATATATAACTATAATGTACGTGCGATTTTCCGTCAATATTTTCTTTCAAGTTGATTGCGAAATAAAATAAAAATCAACGTCGCTTCCCTTCGAGTATATTTTTTATCGAACGAAGAAGTAAAAAGAAATAAAAAAAGCTCGACTCCGACACGTACGAGGCTCAAAGCTTACGTTTTCTTCTCATCCACTTTCGAGCAACAAATAAATATGTTAATGAGATTTATGAAACTTCAAATGGCACGCATCTTTCCTAAGCTTTTTTTTCCTTCACGTCTTCGCCTCTTTTTCTCGCTCCTCCGTTTCTTTTCGACGCGCCGCGCAAAGTTTCGCGAGGGAAAGTTTTCGGTACGGGTTTCCTGGCCGGAGTGGGACTCCGCGAGGCTGGAGTATGCGGGGATGAAACGAATTTTAAAAGCAACGCGGAACGGCAAAAAAAAAGAGAGAGGAGAAACGAGAAAAAATAAAACAAGATGCGAGCCGGTCGGAGAGTAGTCATCTTAAATAATAGAAAATTCAGACTGACTTGATAAGCGCGTTTAAACTTTTCTCTTATTCCCGTCCCGACCGCTCGACACCTTTATTCCCATTGCTTATTGTAATTAATGCATATCGGCTTAGGCGAGCGAATATCCACTCACTTCTCCATTTAATGCCCCTCGTCTGTTTTTTTATTCGTCGATTTAAGCACGAATCGGAGTGATTTGAAAAACGGTGACAAGTCGCTCCATTTTTTTTATATGAAAAATTCTGTTTATTGGAAGATTTGAAATATTAGATTAATATTTGAAATGATTACAGATTTTTTTGATTACAGAAAAAAATTGGTATAAAATAAACTCATTTACAAAAAGCTACCCTTTCAGAGAGATCGAATATATTATTTCCGGCATGATGCTTATTTTCCCTCATCTTATAAATGAAATAATCGTCATCGGTTTATGGTTATTTCGACCTGATACGAGGCAACGAGGTCTATGATATTTGACGAAGGGCGAAGAGACCCGTCACGAGCAGATTGCGCGAGCCGTCATGCCGGCACATGCCGCAACACGACCCCATATTTTCCTCCATGCGAGGCCACAGATCTCACTGACGTGACGCGATGTGCTTTTCTCTTCGATAAACAAGAGAACCGAAAAAAATCTTGATGAATCGCAGCCCACGCGATACAAAACTAGAAATACATGACGCATTTATTCACCAAATAACATATATATTTTATCATCAATCAGTTATTTCACATTTAGCAAAAAAATACCAAACATACATATACATATATTTGAGGCTTAATTTTTATATAAAATAACATTTTACTTTTCTATGAACAATATTCAGCTTTTAACGCAATAAAGCAAAATATACAAAGTTTTTAGGATAGTTCAATCAGTTTCTGGAGTTATAAGGTAGTTCTATCGGTACAGTCAAATAAAAAGTTTTTATTTCAATTTATCTTACCATGTGGTTTATACCATGTGGTTTTTGAGCTTAAGTTTATTAAGAAAAGTTGTTGCTAATTGTTTCAAGAACAACATACTCAAAATTAAAGGTCATTCAAGGTGACCTGTACTTGTTACGTATTTATGAAAATTTAAAAAATCATAATTTTAGGATTTTTTTAAAATCTCGAGAAAGCTTATTTGAAGTACAATAAAGAGCTATGAAAAATTTCAAATGCCACTACCCAGAATTAATCAAATTCCCATATTAAAAAAAAATTTTTGCTCATACATCTTTCAGTGAGTGATTTGATTGGAAAAATATGCAGATTACATTATATGTTTTAAAAAATCATATCGTTACTTCATAATAATTTTTCATACGTCAAGAAGTAGAGATTTTGAGAGATTTTGCCAAGTAGAATTTTGAAGAGAAACGTTTTTTTTTTAGCAGAGAGAGATTTTCAACAATAGAAATGTGTTTTAAATAATACAATACAATATATTATTTTGGAGAAGAGAAGTACAAGAGTATAGTGATATTGCCATTTTTTTGGACCATTTCAATAAAATGTATTTTTCTATAGAAGAAAATAATAATTTAAAGGAATGCAGGGAATTTTGTCAAGATTGAGTTTTTTTTTAATTGAAAATGTGAAAAAGGTTCGAGACAAGTCGGAAGATCGGAGTATTGTTGAAGATTGGAAGAAGAGGGCTAGTAGAGAAATTAAAAGCTGAAAGACAAATGGCTCCGGGCTCCGGGTATCGTTAAATCATTGCGAAAAAAACTTGGTGTAATTTAATAAGCAATTTCATGTAAATTAAGCGAGCCTCCGTGCGCCAGACGCGAATTCCTGTGCGCTGGACGCGCCGGTGACTCTTCCTCCCGTCCGTGCCACAGTCGAAATTCCCACCGAAGTGTGCAATTACTAAATATATTGCGGCGCAAAGGAAAGAAAAAGGTTTCTCAAAATTCGCAGAATAACTCTCATCGTGTGTACGAATAAAGAGTTAAAATAAAAATTGTATCGGAAATTCATGGCACGTAGCGAAAAAAGTGAAGCCCGAAAATTAAATCGTTCTCGCAATATAGAGGGCAAAAAAACATCTCGTGATGGATGCACGTCCATAAAGTAGCTGTGAATATTTTATATCGAGAATGGCATACAGGCGTGATTATCGAGTTTCGAGATGATCCGAGGATTTTCAGATTAAGAACACAATAAGGGAGCAGCTTTTTATTCTTCCATATATTCCGTGCAGCCAAGTGTGTGTGTATTTTATATAAATGTAGAATAAGGGATTTCGAGGTAATGCGTTCCAGGGGGATGGAAAACGTGTTCGGAAGAATTCCAACGTATATCGGATGCGCCCTGGCCTATGAGCGTTTTTTATTCCTTTTTCAGGCTTGTTTGCCACACGATATTCGTCTCTTGATCTCCTCGCCTTTATACCGTAATATCCCAAGGGATCGCTGATCGATTCATCAAACTCCTCCTATAAGAAAGCCTCACCGATACACCAAATCCTCTCTCTCCCTCCCCCCCCTCTCCCCTTTACGTACTCGATCCCACGTCCACATAGATATCACGAATTTATTATCTCCCGATCGATTCGCCATTTTCGTCGAGCATGATCCTATAATTTTCGAAAATTTTTCACTCTCGGGATAAATTAGTCCTCCCGCGTATATGCATTTTCTCGTATGTTAAATATTAACGGAATATATATTGGCTCTGCTGGGAACCATCAATTTATCGGTTTAGCTCTTTTGCTTCGTGAAACCTCTCATTGGGATTGAATTCGAGGTACAGAGGACCAAAGGGCGGTGGACCGTGAATTTATTCTCAGATGGCAACGATTCCGAGTGACGAGCTCGTAAAATGAGAGTACAATATCTTAGACGATTTTCTCGGCGCTCTACGACTCCTCGGCTGGCGTTGACAGTGTTGCAGAGTCGTTGTTTATAACGGAGATAAAACAGAAAATGTTCATTCGCTGAAAGCTTTTCGACGCTCGCTCCTCCACTCGCGAATGTTGCTGCTGCACGGTGTGTGACATGATTTGGAAGCTTCGGTTCAGAGTCCGCTTCGCTACATGCGCCGTTTAGATTTGCGCGATAACCCAAATTTAAGGAGCCTCGTAAGATTCAACGGGTCCATTAAACGATGCGTTATTAAAATCATCTACCGTGGACCATGAAAACGAGTTCCCTGTTTCCAAGTTTCACCACTGTGCTTGCCAACGAAAACACCCCTTTCACGATCATCTTTTTGTAAAAACATTGACGATACTAAAGCAGTCAAGTATTTGAAGGTATTCGCAGAGACGATTATAAAATATGAAAAGCTTGAATTAGTTATGACGATTAATTTTGAAAAATTTTTCTCTGTCTTTAGGTGTAGTTCTATCAGTACAGTCAAATCAAAAGTTTTTATCTCAATTTATCTCGATATCATGTGCTTTTTGAGCTTAAGTTTATTAAGAAAAGTTGTTGCAAATTATTTCAACAACAACATACTGAAAATTCAAGGTCATCCATGGTGACCTGTATTTGTTACGTATGTATGAAAATTAAAAAAAATCATAATTTTAGGATTTAAAAAAAAACTTGAGGAAGCTTTTTTGAAGTACAATAAAGAGCTATGCTAAATTTTAAGAAGGTTCACTATCTAGACTTCAAGATATTTAGGATTGAAAATGGCAATATTTAACACGGGCTCTTATGGGAGAGCACTGAAAATTGGGATTTTTAAAACTAAATATCTCAATTTCTACGTGGTGAAACCTCTTAAAATTTAATATACAGTTGCACATTGTATTAAAGAAGATTTTTGCAAATTTTTAACAAAATCATAAGAAAACGATTTTTTTATAGAACTAATACCTTAACAGGCACAGTGGGTCTTTCTTGAAAACCTATGATGGAGTCTTTTTAGGCTACATCAGAAAATCTCCATTTGTGACGATTGCTATATTTATTCCAATTTAGGTAGTTCTGTAGGCAATATCATTTTTTAAAATGTATGCATGTCATACATTTTTATAAGCTTGTTGAGCAGATATCACAAAAAAAGTTCACCTATGTTATATGAGAGAAACAGCAGATTTTGGTATACATTGAGTAATAATTACACTGTATTAGCAGTTGTTTCTAGTTTTTAAAATGATATCCAAATAGTTTAATCGTAAAATCGTGTTGAAACCAACAAATTTATTTTTTAATTGATTTTTTGAAACTTTTATCATTGGTGTTTCGAGTTGTATTTGATATAATATACATTTTTGTTATTGACGAAAAATTTCCAATTTAATAAGTTTTCAAAATCAAAAGATAAAAAATAAAAAAATATTTCCAAATTTTTGGGAATTCCGAAATTACACGGTGATACAGTATACAATATTTTATAGTTTAGAGTTACACGTAAAAGTGTATACGATACTACACACGAAATGTGAGTTAATTCATGATTACACATACATGTGTTATTTTAACCGATTAAGGCAGATTTATTTATTTCAATGAGTATGAAAAAATATAAATTTTTCAAATGTGTAACATGTAACACTCTCGGGTTTGTGATACTGATGAAAGTTTACGATTCTACTTACTACGAAAGTTCTTAAAAGTCTTTGTTGCACCATACTTTCTTTCTCTAGCTATTTTTGTTAATTTATCATCAAAATCAAATTTATTATTTCAATTCTGCATGCAATTTAACAGAGTATTTTTTGTCACCGGTCTACGGGATGTGCTTAAAAGCTCAGGAATATGGGTAGAAAGTTTCGATAAAAAGGAAGTTTAGCAATGCGCTCCGAATAGGTTTATTTTGAGCGTTTGTGTATGGAAATGTATAAATTGAAACTTGTTTGTGTACGTAGAAACATGGGGAAGGTGCGCTCTCTTTGGGCGCGTCGCGGAGAAATGGCGGTGGGGATGACGACGGGTTGAGGCGTTCCCCCTACGTGAAAGCAATATATCGATGTTTAGCAACCAATAAACGGATCCTTCAAAGGGGCTTTTACGATAAAGCGGTGCCTCGCATGGCCGCGCTTCTTCAAGCCTTTATATACACAAATATACGCCTGGCTCTATACATATATATATTTTTTTGTGTATATATATGTGTGTGTGTACATATTTACCAGGTTTACGTAACGTTCGAGCTCTATAGAAATGATACGACGTAGCGCAGGAAAATGCGTCTCTCAGAGGTGGAAGGTCGCCTTTTTTTATATTCTCCGTGTGCGTGTGTTAAATTCCTGGCCAACTGCGTGCAGGCGCGAGAGATCAACCGAGAAATGCCAAAAGCTGCCGGAGCTTTTATGGCTCAAAGTAAACGCGCATTTATAGAGCTGTTTTCCCTGGATTTCTCGCACCCTCCGTATATATAACCAACCACAATTGTAATCTCGTCTTGCTGAGTTATACCGTTTGATAGTGTTATCAATTCTAGAGTTACTTTTGTTTTGCTTCACGCATATTCTCGAACGTCGAACAGTACTTTGAATGGATTACTCTGGTAATTGAAACGTTTTCAGGATATTCTGAACGTCGTATACGTTAGGAAAGTATCTCTTGTGGCGCCATTAAAGTAGAAATTTTAGGGTGATAAATGGCTTTCGTACCATATAACATGCAAACATCTAACCACTAATGTGTCGATGATTTCCATCGATATTTGTACCTTTAGAAATACTTTTAGGACAAAAAATGCTTATATCGATAGACTCTGGAACCCATTTTTAATGATATGAGACATTTTTATTTAAATTCGGTTAACCGATTGAATTCTGATATCCGCCTAAAGTTGCGCCTAAATGTCACAGAGCGGCGCGCCAATCGACTCAAGACGATACTTACCTAGCATATAATGCGATTTCAACATTTTTATGGACGTCAAATAAGGTAAACGTTCCAATGGTTACACAGCTAACGGTTTTCTCACTTTATCTTTATTTAAAAAAACATTCAAACGAAAAAACCCGTTTTAAATTCATATTTAAGGATGTATATAAAAAATGTTAATTGAAAGACAAATGTGTTTTTGTCGATTGTTTAATACAAATAATTGGGATTCAAAATTCGATTTTTAATATCGAGTTGATGCGACAACATGATTCTGTACCTTCATTTTCAAGAATCAATTTTTTAAAAATAAAAATAAATCTTCAGGAAACTAGTTATTATATGTGCATTAAACATTTTAGAAAATGTGAGACAAAAAATCTTGAAGCTATGTGTTTCGTATTGACTATTCATGATAAATGATGATAAAACATTAGCCGAAGCTCTATATAGTAGAGCTCTAATAAAAGTTTAAATATTACTATAATTCTTAATATCTAAAAGTTAACCCCAAAATAGCAAAAAGTATTCAACTTGACTTGGAAGCCATTCTTAAATTACTTTCTGATATTTTAGCGATTCAAAACTCATCTTATACCTTCATTTAAATCAATATTCCTGTACATTTGAATACGTAAGATGTCTTAATAGTTGGACATCAAAATCGATCATGTCGTCTCTATGGTAAGCGTGCTCGTTTCAAAAGTTTAACGTTGTGAAAAATACACTTCTTGGTATTGAAAAAATGATCTTATTCAGAAAAAAAGTAATTCAAACATTTAAAATAATATATCAAGTATCGTCCAACAATTGGGACATGTCCAACTATTGGGACGTTTAACTTAATCGCAATGCATGATTTTAACGGGTGGATACCTCTGGATCCTCTCGCGGCACGGTTCAAGGAACACGTTCGATGTTTTTTTGAGCGACGTGCACGCATGATGGACTCGCAATTGGAGACGGAGTCGGAACGTATAACGTGTCAGCACTCTTCCACTCTTCTTTCATTTTCTTCAAAGATCGCCGAGGACGCGTTGGCGATAATGCTCCATTTATATGTGTCCTCATCCTGTTTGCCGAAATAACGTTTTCCTGAGAGCGTCTTGACGCAATTTCCAGCTCATACCTTATTCGCCGTCCTGGCTTATTCCCTTATTTCCTCCCATTTCTCGTTCGACATACGAAACCTCCGGGATCACCTTCTCCACGATTACGCAATCGAAACGTTATTTATATACGCCGCTCCGGTTAAATCGCCAGCGAAAAGAGCTCCGTTACAATCGGATGCTGGCTCGCGATGAATGGCATCAGCAAAGAATTGCTTTCTCCTCGTTCCCACTATGGCTGACTAGTCTCTATTATCCTTATTGCTTCCAAGGGAAAAAAAGGGTATATCTGTACTTCAACGATGGTATGGAGAAGAGAATGTATTCAATGTATATACATATATGTAAGAAGGAAAGGAGAGAAAGAGAATGGAAGTGAAGCGGATGAGGAGGGTGGGAGGGGGTGGTGTGGGATGCGCGACGGGAGGTTCGTAGTCTGCCATCGAAAAGTTACGTCGAGTCTCTTATTCCGGGAAAGGTTCGACGGTCGTTCGGAGGAGGAAAGTGGCTGGTGGGCAGTTGGAGGTCCAGTCCGTGAGGGGCTGCTCGATGTGTAGAATCGATACAGAACATTGCGAAAGAGGGAGAAAGAGGGATTGAGGAAAGAGTGGAGAACGCGCGTGGCGTGGCCTGCGGTACACAGGATAGCCTTTCTAGGACCTACCCTCCAAATGCAACTGGCGAGGGATGGGGTGGGGGGCGCGAAATTGTGAAAACTCGAGACCAGCATCCCATTGGCCGACTCGTGCAAACTGCTCGGCCAACCAACGTTCTTCCTGATAACGACGATTCTCCTCGCGTTCCGCCTCCTCAAGACGTTGGACCCTATCCTAGGTCTACTTTCCAGACCTTATTCGTTCTGCTACCATCCCCGAGAGCATCCAACCACTCCCCGACCACTCTACACGCGCGTCACTCCTCGTTCACCCTTCCTTCGATCTACCTACCTACCTTCACACCTCTCGCATCAGACCTCTTTCGGCTGCTGCAACTTCCAGATCCCGGACATTTTCTCCGGGGCGTGTTGCCAGAATCCCCATTCCTTTTTCATATCCTTTATTTCGATCTTACACCCCCGTCTCTCCACCCTCGTTTCCAACAGACATCGATGCCATCTCTTGGACCGAAAAACTATCTCAACACTGTTTTTTTAACCCTCTTATATATTTTACGCTATCGTATTCTTCAAAAATTATATATAATTTTAATTATAGTTTTATACAACTTCATTTAGGACTTTTTTGGCATTTTTCCTAAGTCTTCCTTGACGTTAAATCCTTTTTGTGTGTGTATTACATTTTTGGAAGATACATTACATAGAATTCAATAAAGTTATTGGTAAAATTTAAAATTTGTTGTACTCACTTTTCAAAGTGCATGTTAAAAGTTGCTACTTTTTATCAATAATAAATATCTTCATTTATACATTGTGGAGCTTCCTAAAACTCTGCCTAGATTTTTAAACAACAACAACAACGAATATATGAATTTAAGATTATATGTTTAGTTTTCAAAGAAAATATCAAGTAATGTTTATTTGTAATTTTATTAACTATGTCGCAAGTATATTTCATCTTGAATCACCTTAAATATATGCTGTATGTATAATCACTTTAAAACAACTTAATCGCAACAAAATTGATAAAAAACTTTTGTACTTGACAGTAGCAATTGGTTTGGTTTGGTTTGATTATACCTGAGAGAAAAGAATTTATATTTGCTGGTTATAATAATTTATTTATGTAATTTATTTCAGTAGTTCAAGTAAAGTCAAATTGCAATAATTCGTTGCATCGCAGTTTTTTTCATTTCATTGTATTTCAATTGGACTTTATATGTCAATTAGAAGTAAATGACAATCGAGTTGTGATATTTCTTTACATACATATACGAGTCAAGTTATTAATAGACAAGAGGTTACTAATATAGTGTATTTACATTATTAATATAGTCGGTTTTTATTCTTGAAACTTTTCTCATTTCCAACAGACATTGACTTTATTTCGAACCAACAAGAATTATCTCGATATTACCGTCTCTCTGGTTATTTGCATTCAACATATACACTTCTTGCATTTTCCAGAATTAAACCAAAAACATTTGATCCTCGAATCTCTTCCCAATTCTTACTGCAATCGTCTTTATTTAAAGCCGAAAAAATAATCTCAATATTACCATATATTTCTGGCGTTTGCATTTAACACCCTTGCACTCTAAAAATTGAACCGAAATAAAAGGACAGCGTGACGCTGCGTTTCCAGGTTCTTGAAAAATTAAGATACGGACTCGATCCCGCTTAATTCTCCATTCATTTCAATTTTAAATAACTGCTTCCGTGACACGGAAATTTTGTTTGTTCCTCCGAAACTCCGTGCACACTTCTTTTCTTATTTCAAGCTATAGTATGGAATTAAAGAAGGGAATTACGGAGTGTATTTATCGAGGCCAGAAGTCAAAGCAATAAGGGGAAAGTGGCCGGGGCGCATGGGAAATTTCGTGTTTGCGGCCATAACTAGCAATCTCGCGCGGGGAAAACGAGCCACCGCCGAGGGGGAGAGAAGAGAGAGAGAGAGAGAGAGAGAGAGAGAGTTGTGTAAGTGGCGGATAATGAAACACATGGACGCTTGGTTGACAAGATAAAGGGTGATGATAAGGGTCTCTGGTTTCTCAAGTAGGTGGAAGAAACGCGAAGGAAGGTTGGGTCACAGGGGAGAGGAGAGGCAGAAGGACGGAAAAGTCTCAGAGGCCGATGAGGAAGGTGCGTGACTGGCGTTCTGCGTGACGCGTGTAATAACCGTGGCCCCCCTCCCTCCCTTCCTCACCCTTCCTCCCTCTCTTTCTTTCTCGCTCTCCGTCCGTCACCGTTTCGCCAAGCAGTACCGAGAAATGCGCCGTACGCACGAGGGCACACGGCAGATTTTCTAGCCTCGTATAATATAATACACCCCGCAGGCATTTTGGCCCGTTACACTCTACAAGTGTCTTTACAACCACTTACAGCCACGACCGCAGAACACTCCCACATACCTTTTAATCGCCTCTATCACGACAAGTGCTCCATCCACCACCACTTCCCTTTGCGCCGCCAACAGCTCGCTACCATTTCTTTACGAACAACATATATTTTTTTTTTCTACTCCCGATTTATCGTACTTTTTTTAAATCTACGAGCTATTGTTTTAAACATATGACAATTGGATTAATTTTTGACGTGTTGATTAATGATGTTGTGATACTTCGTGTCTTTGACAATTATTTTGTTCAAATTCGTTCTAATTCAATTTTATTTTAAAATCGAGTTTAATCGATCAAGTTTAAATTCTCGTACTTTTTTAAATATATGAACAATCGTTTTAAAAGTAAAAGAATTGGATGAATTTTTGACACGATGATTCCTCATGTTATGATACTTTGTGTCTTTTAAATAATTTTATTGAAATTCAATTTTATTTTAAAATCGAGTTTAATCAATCGAGTTCAAATTCTCGTATTTTTAAAAAATGTACGAACAATCGTTTTAAATGTATAAGAATTGAATACATTTTTGACATGCTGATTCTTGTTGTGCCTTTGAAATTATTTTATTCAACCGTTCAAATTCGTTCTATTTCAATTTTCTTTAAAAACCGAGATTAATCAATCAAGTTTAAATTCTAATAACATACATATAGTTCACATTCAACTTCAAAGTAGCTGAGATTTAGCGTATTGTTTTTTATAGAACATAAGTACATTTTTAATGCAGATAGTATTTCATAACACGATTCACTAAATCTATTTGGTTTAATTATTTAAATAATAAAAAGTTTAAACTGTGGATACCGTACATCCTATAGTTGTCAATTGATATATCTATATGAAAAATTTCAAATTTTCTGTTAAAAAATCAAAAATGAAATTTGACAAATTGAATCTTTTTTTAATTAGAAAAATAATAAAAATAACTTTTCAAATACATCTTTTAAAAAAAGATAACTATATATTCAAATAAATATACCAGAGCTTTATTGAATAATTGAATCGTAATTTTTGTTTAAATTCTTGTTACGATATTTTTTTATTTAATTAATAGTTATAAATGTTAAAATAATATAAATATACATACAGCATTGATATGGTCTCTTCTTAAGAAAGGATTTATTAATAATTTTGAACTTTTTTTGTCAAGAGATTATTATTGTAATTCTTTGATAAAAAATTTTTTTTTCGGCTTTATATTTGAAAATTCGTTAATTACGTGGCAAATAATTAGTGTTCTGGTAAAAAATTTGCAACTTTAAATGAAAAATAATACAACAGAAAATGAAAACGATAATTATTTTGGCTGCAACGAAATGAAAATGGAATAAAAAAGTCACAGATCTCCGAAAAGCACTTGTGGCTTTTAAATTTCTGTCTTAAATAATTAGCTTTCAGAACCAAATCGTTTTTTAAATTATATTTACGAATTTTCAAAGGGGTAAGAAGACGTTCCGATTTTTTTTTCCGAAATTTGAAAGTCGTAACTTTAAAAAAAATTCGAAATATCAAAACTCGATTCTTGAATCTTTTTTCCTCAGCTCTGTAAAAATATTTGAGGATGATCGGTGAAGAATTGATTTGACCAGGGGAAGGTTGAGATATCAGCTCTGGAAATTTCAGATTGTCGCTGCATTAATGATTCTACCCGCATAAAGAGAGAGTGGATACCCGAGCGGGAACCTGCCTCGCTCGCGTAATGAATGGCACGGCGTTTAAATACGTCGAGTCTAATCTAAGCACATTGCGAGAGTAATTATCGTACGTTACGTAAAATCAATCAATTATCAGATCCACCGATGCTTAACGTCTGCTCGTTGAAGCAAAGGATCGCGAGCGATTGTCGGATCTGCGGCTGTTTCTCTTTCTCCATCGGCTGCTCCGCCGACGCAGATTCAGAGAGCTCGCGAAACAATCGTGCCCGAGCTCCCGTCATACTAATTCAAGCGCCCCGTCGTCATTCCCGGCCCATTGTCATTGCGAACCGGGAATGCTCGACGTCGATAATGTGACTGATCACGGACGCGGACCGCTTTGACAAAACATCCGCAATGTTCCAGGCTCTTCCACGTTTCCTCCGATCTTCCGACGCGGAACATTGCCTCCCGTTCAAATCCTCATATAATTTATGCCCACATTTAAATCACATTCATTTGCGAAATTCATTGACACAAGTTTGTCATGCTCGCACACTGAATAGTCCATTTTATCGTGATTTTTTTTTAAGTAAAATAGAGTTAGTTTTATATAGTTTTTTGTGAAAATTCTTGAAAATCTGCATAGACATTCTTTAACATGGTGCTCAAAAGTGTGCAAAATTTGAAAAAGATTTATTATCTAGAAATTGAGATATTCATTGTTGAAAATCGTAACTTTCTGTAAGAGATTATATTAACGATAGTGATTTTCAGCATAAAATATCCGTACTTGTAAATATGGTAAAATTATAAAATGTTGCACAAATCTTTATGCGATATATCAAAGCATAAGGTTCATCTTATAGCTTTTTAAAAAAATGGATAGAAAAATATTTCAACTGATGACTTACTTTTAGTTTCACATGGGAAAGAATCTTTGACTGTCAAGGTATAAATATCAATAGATTAAGGTGGTTTCGAAGAAAAACTGATTATAACCTTTGAACGCTAATTTCTCGTAAACAAGAAATTACTTTTTCTTTTTTAAATTAAACATGGCAGACAATGCATTGATAATGAAATTTTTGCGGGCAAATTATGTTGCTCACAAAAAATAGGGGGTTGGACGATACGCAATATTTCTATACTCTGTCTCTTCCGAAGCATTCGAAAACAGTGTCAGAATATTGCTTACTTGATAGTTATAAATATTAATTACATTAAATTTTTCATAATTAAAAAAGTGAATGAAAACTCCGTATTGAAATTACTAAAAAAAATAAACAGAGATAATTAAAAGTAAAATTTTATCTTAAACTTATTTAATTTTCATTATTATAATAATATGAATCATAATTTGTGAATTTAATCATTTACTGAAACGAAGTGAAAAATGAAAAAAACAAATATTGTGACGAGGGAAAATGGGAAATTCGATTTGATGGGCCAGAAAGGTGTCAACTGTCTTGTTGTCCCCGATTAGGATTCGCTCCATTTGCCATCTTGAGCTTTATAACGTTCAACAAAATAACACGCATTGAACGTAATGATTCATGGATGGCTCGGTGGTATATAAAGGAAAGAGGGTTAAAATGGTGGGTGATCGTCAGCGAGCGGGACGTGATCGAGTGCACCGACTCGTCCTTGCTCTCGCACTTGTTCCGCCATCATTCGTGGCGCGCGCTCGAAAGAAATCGAGGGCAAAGTTTAAGAAATCCTTGGAAGCTTTATTCTGATGCTCACCCTCGAATAGACCGCTGCCCCAGTCCCTGCGGAATATTTAATTTCCAGCGACCCTGTACAAGATAAATGGCCGAGAGCTTCCTCGTGATGAAAAAAAAAAACTTATTTTTCAATATAAAATACAAGAAAGATTAGCCAGCGTCTCTCCTTCTTTCTCATCATCTTTTGTTTTTCCTTCGGAGAATAATTTCAACGGGGAGTCTGATTTTCCAGGAAGGAAAAAAATTACTTTTCCGAACACCGGTGAGCAGAAAACAAGTGAGAGAAATAAGGAGGAAAAGCGAAGGTGGATTGAATGTACATATGGATGAGGAAAGAATGCAGGGGAAAGAGCATCGGTGTCTTGAAGAATATAATCTCCATTTCTCGAGTGGTGATAAATCACCGAGAGATCGAATAACGAGAAGGAGCCCTGGCGATAAATCAGGTACGCCTGTGAGCTCTGCTGAATTAGGAAATTGCCTTCTTAAAAACCGCAATGATGTTAATCCCTCGAAGGGATCCGAGATCGGGGGAAATCGTATATAGGAGGACCAGAGAGCTTTTCACGACTTTTTTTCCTCTCTCCTATCTCCTTTTTCTCTTTCTCTCTCTCGGTTGCTCCTAAGATGTCTGCAGCAGAAATAAAACTAACAATAAGGCGGAGTACATCTCTCGGATATTGCCGTGTGCTTTTCTGGAAGAAGAAAAGTCCTGCGTGGGACGAGCCGCACGAGCATCGGGGTGGAATAAAGTGGAATAAAATCAACGTAACTCAATCACGATAGCGTCTTCCGAGATTGTGGCTTGCCACACACCGGGCTGCTCTTTTTTTCCACCATTTTTACCAAGGTTGCACACAGTTATATCGTCACAACCGGTGCACTTTTTATTTTCTTTTTTCCACTCGCGATCTTTTCTTTTACACGGAAGTGCTGTTTTCGAGATTCTCTTCCCCCATTTTGGCCGATTGTCCTCCAGTGTCTGGGCCAAAGCACCCTCTAAAACGATAACCTTAATAATGGATCCACTTAAATCTCAGGTTGAACGAACTTTTTACGATTTTGCTATTTATTTTTTCACGTTGTTTAAAAATTTTATGCGAAATTTAGAATAAAAGTGTGTCGTGCTTCTGCAAAATTTGTTAGTATATAATAAAAGTGGGAATTACATTATTTGGTAGAATTTTTGAAATAGTAAAATTAAGAAAAGGGGATTAAAATTTTTGTTTATCATGAAGCTTTACGTCTCTATGTTTGATATATTTTTTTCATTGAATTTAAGGTGTAGTTAGTCTGTGACAGTAAATTCAAAAAGTTTCATTTCAATTTCTTTCATTTCCGTTTAAAATTATTTACAAATGTAAATTCATTGAAAAAAATTGTTGCAAATCTATATTAAAAAAGACATGAGGCCTCTAATCGATTCATCGAGATAGAGCGCATTAACTTTTGGCTAAGCTCTACTTATTAAAAAAAATTCAACATGCGCTGCTTTGGAAATAATAACCTTGATGTTTGAATCATTCATTTCGTCTTGCAAAAATTTTCAGGAATTATTATGAAGTAGATATCGTCAAGGACACAAAAATATATCACCGCTTGAAATTTTGAGATTTTCCTATTTTCGATTCTTTAAAGTAGTTCTATTGAAATAAAAACTTTTGATTTGACTGCACCTATAGAACTTCCTTAAAAATCAGACTGGAGGCCTTCGAACATGCTAAACTTTCTCAGCTCATGTGAAAAACACCTGTTACACAATTTTATATTATTTATATCAAATATACCTGGACGAATATACCTGAATATTTCGGGGATCGTAAACATTAAAACAAAGAGAGAAAATTCGTTGAGCGTAACGAGGAAATTTTTTTTTTTCAAATTTTCGTTAATTACTCTGTCATTATTGTTTCCATGGTGATCGGTCGAAGTCGAGTGGAAAAACCGATTAAGGCTTTAATTGTTCTGTTTTATGACAAAATTTGGAATTAGTAGGTCGGTGTAAAGTGTCGGGGTAACACGTGTCGAGTCTCGTCAGATAGTTCGGTACCGAAAAACATTTCATAGAAATAATTATCGACGAGTTCAATTGAGTGTCAGTTCCGAATATTTTCAATCATCCGAAAAGTGAATAGTTCAGTGTTTCTTAAAAATGTCAGTGCGGATGTATCCTATATTAAAAAAAGATGAAACCTCTAATCAATTAATCAGAATAGAGTGCATTATGCGAAGTTGCATGAAGAATGCGTCTAGAAGAACAGTAAAATATCAATTAAAACGTCTAAAAAGCGGCCGCGTAGCGGTCGCGTTGTCGCTCGTTAAATAAAAAAGCACAATCAAATATTAAATATTAAATACTATACGTAATATATTATTCAATATTACTTTATGAATAATTCTTTAAAATAATATTATTAATTATTAGAAATTACTCTATTTTATCGAAAAAAGCTCTATGTGACATCCCAGAAGGAAGACATCAAATGTCCATTGCATTCGTCCAAATAAGAAACGTTACAGAAGAAACACGGAATATGAAAAATTCAATCTCTATTATCAATACTTGGTAAAAAATTATTTTAAACCATTTTTCGTTACTTGACGTTATTTTTTACTTTCACAAAAAAATATTTGGTCTATACTTTTCTTAAATTCACATCTCAAGTCGATTGTGACGATTGCAACCCTTAAATAATTCAATGGTTTATCATGGGCACGATCATGTATAAATTTTATTTATAGTCGAGATCGCACTCGGTTGCAAAGAAAAAGATTTTAAACAATTTTTCATTACTTGTCGTTCATTTTTACTTTTGCAAAAAGTTTTTTGTTATTTGAACTTCTGTTTCAAGTCAATCGGGCCGGTTGTAATCCTTAAAATATAATTCAATGTGCACGATCGTGTCGATTATTTGTATAGTCAGATTTGATTTTCTAAAATACTTTTACAAAAACTTTTTTGGTTCTTTTCTGAAACTTCCGTTTAAAGTCGGTCGCGAAGATTGTGATCCTTGAAAAAATTCAATGGTTTATCACGTGTACGATCATGTGGATTATTTGTCGTCGGGATCGCGCTCGGTCGAGCAAAAAAATGGGGCAAAGAAAGATAAGGCTGATTATCATGGGGGGGGGGGGAACCGTCGATTTTCTTCAACCGGTTGTACGACCTCTCTGTTACGTATGTACGGGACGATGTTTCTCGGGTACTTGAATCACGCGCGGAGCTTGAATACAGCACACACGGAGGCGCTCCTCATCGCGAAGGTGCTTCCGAGAAAATAGAGATCAGGCGGGTTTTTCAATGGCGCTCGACGCGAGATCTCATCAGTATCCGAGTTCGCGACGAGCGAAAAAAGTTGCCCCGGTTCACAGATCCCTTTCATCTATCACAACTCGGCGCCAACATATCTCTCCTTCTTTCAACACTTGTCGCTCGTGAGCATTTTTTCCCCGTTCCGGCAGACCTACCGGCGCGAGCGCGCAGCTTCACAGAGATGAGACCTCGGGAGAAAAAATCTCGACGGGGGCAAAAAAAAAAGTTCATTTATTCCGCTAACGAACGCACACAAAAATCTTTTCACCTCCGTGCATTTCTGTCATTATTTTCCCAGAATGTCGTTTCTCACCCGTTGACCCTTTTTTTTTTAAATTCATTTTCTCTTGTTTTTTTTTCCACCCTTTTTTTTTCGTTCGTCGTTAATAGTTCGCCCTCGCGGAGCGGCGGCGAATGATTAATTACTTCTGGCCCTTGCCGCACGCTACTTCTGGTGTTACAGTGATACATAGCGGGTACATACGATTTATAAAATGGTATTAGTACCGACAGAAGTATAGTCGTTATTCCGATGTAAACTATATCCATGATATTCTGCATGGCCGATCTGGCTTCCATTCGGCGCGCGGTGTGTATCGCGCGCGCCGCCGCGGGCTCTGGAATATCTCGCGCTCAGGGGGTTGCTTCCCAGGGCTCATTGTTAAAACGGATATTCCGTGCTGGTTGCCGTGCTTGTATATCGTTCTCCTGGCCCTCCTCTCATCCCTCTCCACCTCGCACACGAATACGCGGGCCGCTCTTTGATTTTGTTCCATCGCCTAGCTCTTGCTGTACACTCCGTAACATTCCTGATGTTTCCCGTTTTCCTTTTGACGGTTCCCTTCCACCGATCCCGAGTCTATCCTACTCAGCACTCGACAAATCAACTTACTTTTATTACGACGTACATGCACGCTGATCAGTTGATTTTATTTTTCAGGAAATATACACTGATTATTATTTACTTGGTATACTTTATAAATCAGTGATTTATTTTAATACAATTGTTTTTTTTTCATCGTGGTGTATTATTGTTTTTATGTAATTTTCATTAATGTGATTATACGTATAAAGTAATGAACAATACAATAGAATTTTACATTACTTTAACACTTTATTTTATTGATTAAAATTAAATATAAACAATACAACACAGTCAAAAATTATTGTTAACTGCAAGTAAAGTAATTCAGGAAAGTATATAAAGTATAGTTTACAATCCATTTGAATTGAATATTACGTTTTTGCTTTACTTATAATTAAAGCAAATTGAAAATAATATAATTGAATTGGATTGCATTGTAAATTACTTTATTACTGTTCTTAGTTACATTACTTAATATTGTATCGAATTGCATTTTAATGTTCTACAATAAAATTCTATTACATTGTATAATTCTATATAATGCAATATATATTATCGTATTATGCTGAAAAAATATTTTCAATAGTCAAAGAAAGTACGTAGAAACTACCTAAGAATTAGATATCAAAAGATAAATATATTTTGGTGAAATAAACCCTCGAGAGGTTAATACGTACGTATATATTTCTATCTATAAGAACTTTATAACAATTTTTCGATTTTACTAAATTCTAGAACAGACTACGTGGTAAATACGCTCTCCAGAAAGCAATAATCATTTATATTTAACTTTTGAGTTTTGGTTGTCGTTTATATTTCCGAGACGAGACGACACAGCCTCAATTTTGATGAAAAATTAAAAAAAAAAATTTTAATAAAAAATATGATCATTAAATTGTTGTCTATTTCCTATTCAATTTATACTAAAATATAAGTAAATTTTTAATCATTTGAATAATTATGCACACATTAGCTTACTTTTTCTTTAATTCCTACAAATTTTTTAATCACAAATATAATTATTAAATTTCAATTTTCATTAACAATTAAAAAAATGTTAATACAAGATAAAACTGAAAAATGTTCTTTTAATCCCAGAAATGATCGTGTAAATGTTTGTTTATCGGAAGGGATTACGGAGGAAAATAATAGCTCAATCGTTGAGAGTGTTTCGTGTAAAAGTGGAAGGCGTATCTGAAAATGAAGGCTGAAAATCGAGGTATCGGAAGGTCCCTTTGTGCACACAAAGACAGAGGAGGCAGCACTTGATTCTCGTTTCTCTCTTTTCGTCTCTTGGATGGAGTGTGCGAGACACGCGGTACGTTATGGATTTGCAATGCAAATGTTAAGTCCAAGTCCGGCTAGGGGCCTCGCGGAAACGTGTGCGCGCCACCTCCGCCAATGTGCAAGAGCTTTTCGAGGGTGCAGTCAGCCGGAGGAGCGCGCGGCCTCTCTGTTTAGACCGTTTCACAATATTCCATCTCTCTCTCTTTCTCTCTCTCACTCGCGAGCTTCGCTTTTCTCTTGGTTGCACTTGCCGGTGATGAGTCACGCGTATAGGTATTCCGAAACGACGAATCGCAGAACCAATTTAGTGTGCTCTCCAACCCTGATCACGTTTGTTTCTCTCTCCAGCCTTGTAAATTTCCACGCTCCGATGAGCGATTCTCCACCTCGTGGCGATCGCTCGTGTCGAATCTTCCAATTGTCCATTTGAATCAAACGTCATTTATTTTTTCCTATTTCTTATTCTCTTTTTATCGTTCATTGATCCATCGAGAATATCAAATAAATAATATACAAACAGTATACGAATATTGAAGGAAAATACTCTATTCGAAACTCTAATTAAAGAGCGATGTAAGGTAACCATCCCAACTCTTGAATGTTCAGAAGCATCTATATGGCAAGGTATCAAATCGTTTAGAATCCAAGTACTTAATGTGCTGGTGTTAGTTATGGACTTGATTGCTTAGATTTTCTGCAATTTAAAATTTTGTCTATATGTAGTTATGCCCACCGGATAACTAATTCTAAATATGAACTGCCCAGTGCCAAATGGATTGTGGATAATTTTGGACCAAGTTGCTCCAAGTTATCAACAGTCCAAATATGTGAACTGTCCAGTAGTTTTAGACATATACTTCATATTCACCTAATATTGATCGAGCTTATAGTTCTAATAGTTTAAAACTCTATATGAATAATTCACCTACTTTTATGAGAAATAATAAATCTAATTTTTATTACTTTTGTCATCACATTTTATTCTTTTTCAGGTTGATTCTGAAAAAGCTTTAAACAGATTTGATAAAAGCATTGTAGAAAGGTCGTGTCTGTACCCATAATTAAATTTATTATTTTTTATATTCTAGCACCTAATAACATCAGATTAGTGTAATTTAAAATAAATTTATATGTATAATTATGTACTAATTAATCATAAACAATTATTTATTTTTCTTGTCCATATAAAAATAGTTTTTGATAAATTTATGTTTAAATTTGATATACGACGATGCGTTACCTGAGATGGGTCATCTGCCAAACTTTCTTAATCAACTATAATGGGCAAAGGAACATTTTTCTGTATCAATAGCTGGAACATAAAAATATACGTTATACGTAAGTGTTAAAAAATTTGAAAATATTCTATTTGATTTAGTATAATAAATAATAACGTATTTATTAACAGTACTATTTACATTTTTTTAACACTTTTTTTCCTGACAAATAGTCAATGTGAGCTATGTCTGTACATATCTCAATCGTAAAGTTTGACTTTAAATTTCATGTTAAGGTTTCTTGCACATAGAATAAGAGCTAGAAACCGTTATATTATTAATGTACACATCATTCTCTACCTACTAGTATGCGTTACCATGTTGTACAAATGGGGCCCAAATCCCATAGGATTTGGAACAAGGTTCAAAGAAAGAAGCTCAAAAAAAAAAACAAATAAAAATATTCAAGGTGATCTTTTAAATAAATAGATTTTATATGGTGGTAAAATAAAAATTTCATCGATTCAATGAAATTTTTACGTTTCTGTGGTTAAATTCAGACTCTTCGATAATTACCAATAATTAAGAAAAAAATATCGTCAAAGTTTCGGAACATGCTGAAAATTGTTGCGACGCTTACGTATAGCATCGTGACAGAAAAAATAAACATTTTTGCACACAAGTTTCGACGGAATGACAAGTTTCGATGATTTCGATGCGCGCATCCGGCGAGAAAACTAGTCAATAACTCTCGAGAAGAAGAATAAGGACGAGGGAATAAGGTACAGGGGGAGAATAAAATTCCCTGTCGTCATATTCCCCGTGCAAATAATTCGTTAGGCGTTTCTCATTTTGGGGAAGGCATTCGTTAGTATAATTAAAATAAATTCAAATTACTCGTCGCGGTGGAGTAGAGAGAGAGAGAGAGAGAGAGAGAGAGGAGGCGTACAAAGCTATCGGTCTTACTCTTTCCTCGCAATTCCGAGCTCTCTGACGCTGCTGCGGTCGAATTCGCCGATCCATCTCTACATTTTCATCCCCGCGTTCCCTCACGCCATATCCTTCGACCCCCCTCACAACACTCTCCTGGTTAGATTCGCTTCTCTCTTTCATTTTTCTCCTTCCCTTTTTCCCTCCAACCGGCGCAGTCACAATCACGGATGTACCTCTATATACATCAGCGTCTTATTTCTTTTGGCCCTTTCTCTCCTTAAATCCGTTGATTAGTACAAAAATCCGCTTACAAATTAAATAAAGCCGTCGGTAAAACACTCGGAAGAAAGAAGAGAGAGAGAGAGCTTTTGGGGAAAAGAATTGCACGGATGGGAGAGAATAAGAGACGAAGAGAGAGAGAGAGGAGAAAAAAAGAAAAAAAAGGGGAGCAGGGAGTAAACGAGAGAGCAGACAAACGGAAGAAAAGAGGCCTCTCGCCGTCGCTTTCGCGCTCGCTCGGTACGGCTGCGCTTGGCAAGATACGTCCCGGAGGTTGGGAAAGTCACGAGGAAAACGCGCGACTATACCGCTGGTACTTTAATATCTTAAGTAAACCCCGGTCTCGACGAATGAGAAGAAAAAGAGTGAGGAAGAAAAATAAAAAATTCTTTCCTCCCATTCTCGTTTCTTTTCCCCGGGGCGCAAGAAGGCGGGCGGTTAAGCATCGAGGAAATGAGAGAAAAGAATAGGAAACACAAACAACACAACGTAAAAATGCGCAATGAACGGGAACCGAGGACCGGGCCGGCAGACTTAAGTGGAAAGTCTTGCAGAATGGCTGAAATTTTCTTGCGCGTGCACCGCAAGATTTATACGAAAAAATCCGCTTCGTTTTAGTTAAAGTTCGCTTCTATCAAAATATCATTCATTCGAGATTTCATTTAAATTTTGCATAAATCCTCTCTGACACCATATAAACGTTTAGAGTTACATTTAAAAAGGAATCTATTGCGTAGAATTTGATATATTTATTGGTGAAAATTTATTTATTTGTTGTGTGTACCTTCTTCTTGTTCTAAGTTCTGTAAAACTTGGCATAGATTTTTATAAAATGTCAAGAGACTTTTCATTTAGGTTTTGAAGAAAATCTTTAAAAACTTTTTTTTTACTGTTTTAGTAAATGTCTTTGGATGATAAGTGACGTTTAATTTTTTTTCTTGTATTGAACTTGAGTGAGACAGTATGAAAAATGGAAAAATTTAAAAACTTTTTAAAAACTTTTGAATTTCACTATACCGAGGAATATAGAATTGAACATCTCGATTATCTTAGGTTCTTGCATGAAACTATATTTTAAAAATAATTTAAATAGTTTTTATAAATTTCTCTCTCTCTCTCTCTCTCTCTCTCTCTCTCTCTCTTTTATTCATATAAAGTCATATATGAAATTCATATTCATTCATATAAAATCATAATGAAATGAAATTCATTCATATAAATTGATATAATGACATTATATTATTCATATAATATCATTATTAAAATATTTGGCAAAGGTAATTTACATTATATCGTTTATAGCAAATCATAAGAAACAATGCTGAAGTTGCAACTTTAAATACTGAACATCTCGATTTGAGCGAAATCTCAAATATTTTCAAAATTTCAGTATAAAGTAAAGAAAAGTTATTCACCTGAAGTGTGGAAATTGTTAACTATACATATTATCAAGTTTCTCAATAAATATCATATGTGCATGAAAAATCAAACATTCAAAAAATCATTGTGTTATAAATAGGTAAAGTTTTTTTTTGATAATTATTTAGATCGTACATTTGATTGTAATAAGTGTAGCGAATTTGCTAAAAGAGTTTGCATGTTGATAAATGTCGAAAGTCCTTTTTCAGTAAAAATTATTTCATCGCTTATTTATTATTTTATATGCTTTCTATACAATTTTAGAACAGTATATTACTTAGAAAGAATAAAATTGTACGAGAGCAATAAACAATTTCATTTATAACACAAAATATTCAATTTTGTCTGGCAGCAACATTTTCAAATTTAAATCATTATAGCGAAAAACTATAGCATAAAAATGATTTTATGACTCGTAAGGCGAAAGAATAAAAACAAGCGATCCAGCTGTTTTTTTTTTCGTGGCGCCAGCTTTAATATTTTAGTTAGAACGTCAAATAGCTCGCGTGAAACCTGGCGCGGCGAGAGGAAGCGGGGTGTCGGGGACAAACGGCGAGACGCGAAGCGAACGAAGAGTGATAAAAATAAGCGAGCGTCGTTTTCTTAATGAGAGTACAGAGTAAAGCTTTCTTTGAGCGCATCACGATTCTCCGCCGCGGGGAATCGGATCGGTTCGCAATGGGGGGTGCGATCTTGGTGCGGTTCGTATATAAATATCGGGATCGCACTTGTCGTACCGGTCAGAAGAGCGACCGGCGGCGAGTCCGAGCCCGCGGGCTTGTAGGCTTTTTCCGTCTTTCTCCTCCCTCCCTCCCTCATCCCTTTCCATTTATCTCGTCTTGCTCTCTCTCTTTCCTCGCCCTCTTTTTTTCTCTCTCTCTCTCTTCGTTCTTCTCGCTTCTCCGGAACAGGCGGTCGCTCTGAAATGTTTCTTGTGTAAGTAAAAATCTAAAGTGACTACCGAGATCTAAGTTTTAATTAGTTTATCTTGGCCGCGTGGCTATTGAATATTTATAAGCCATCGTCGCCGGGTATAAGAGAGGTGGTGGCGTCGACGACGACAACCAGGGGGGAACGCCGCTGCGGTCGCTCCGCATCGGCCGCGAGGGGGTTGACCGGAACCGGAGACCGACACGGCGATACGCTTCCGAGACGCGAAATCGTTCGGGCTTCCAGATCTCGTCTAGACTCATTTTTATTCTCATACTCATATATATATACCTTGCGAATTCCAATTTCTATTTTGAGATTTTAGAGAATACTCTTAGAAAATTAGACCTTTTTTCGCACTAGTTTTCTGATCGCAATTTGTGAAATTTTTTTTTTCATTTCCGTAAACAGGTCGAAAGCAGATTTAGTTGGAAAATATTTGATTGATGAAATACTTATTTATTAGAAATACATAATTAAACTTTAGCCAAGTCAACAAAGAATTTGGATCAATTTACAAAAAAAAATATATCGTTGAATCCATTGGAACAAAAATTTTTATACACCATTTTAATTTGAAAAAAATTTAGAAAATCGGAAATACTCCACTATATATTTCTTAGACCAGCTTAAGAACGAACTGAAGCGATTTGAAAAAAAGGTGACAAGGGACAATAAGAGGTATTATCGAGAAATACATGAAAAATTATTATGTCAAATTTGAATACAATTCACTAAGCAGTTTCAGAGTCATCAAACTTTGAATTCGTAGCATTTGAACATTGCTTCTCATAGAAAAATCACATTTGAATTTATATCATGTTAAATACATGGCGTTGATAACAAGTTTCAAATTAGAAGTGGTTTCACTACATTTTTTTCATTTTTAATTGTTTAAACGATACAAGATGTCAAAATTGATTGAAAACTATGCTGCTTAAAATTTTTAATTGATATTACTGTGATTATGACAAATTATTATGAATTTATTATGAAAAACTCACTTATGTAAGGGTACCTCTATAGTAGACTATTGTATAATTTAAGCTAATTATCTGATCCCAAAGTATTTTGAGATATCTTTAGATATCTTCAACTCATTATTATTTCCATAAAGATAAATAAATTTGACCGAGCTTTTAGAAATATTTTAGAAAATCGACATTATTTTTTTGATTTTCCAAAGGACACTTGGATATGATTTTTTGGCTCGAGACGCGGTTAATACGGACGAGTAAGAGAGCGACTCGCGAGAAAAAAGAGCGTCCTGACAAATTTATGTGGTCGAGAGACCTCTTCGCTCGTAGATATAACTCTTTGGAAAGGATCGCGCTCGTGTACGTAGAAATATAGGGTAGCGAGCATGGCTACCGAAAGCTTTGGCCATGGCCAGCAGGACTCTCGCTGGTCCACGATGAATTTTGTCCCACGCTCGTTATACGGTGTACAGATACTATATACACATATCCCACATACACGCGTTCCATACACGGTAAAAGTGACATCGAAGAGGGGAAAGAAACGGTCCATGCGACCGCGTATCGCGAAACAAAACACATAAAAAGGCAGGAGGAGAACGTTGGTGGCGTCGGAGGAGGGAGGAAAAAGGGCTTCTGGGATGTTGGCTTTTGGCGAATCCCGGAGGGTGCAAGCTCAACGAAAACCACTATATACAGTTATATATATATATAAATGCGTATGTATACAGATGTATAAAATACGTATACGGACCGTACATGACGCCAGCAGGAATTTAGGAAAGAGGAAGAATCTATAAGTCCATAAATCTGGTAGAAGAGAGTCGAGGGATTCCGAGACTCTGGGAGAAGAAACGCTCGAATAAATTTACTTCTCTGTCATATAAAAAAAGAATAGGAAGAAACGAGCCACAAAGAAGGACATATAAAGCTCACACGTGCGCATAGCTTTGTTCCCACCGAATACATGTTTATGTGTTTATTTTCCGGTTTTTTGTTTCATAAAAGTTGATCCCCCATCGCGTGAATTTCTATTTTGGGTTTGCCTTGTGGAATTGATACTCGTGAAGAATGATCTTAAATCGTAATGTACCAGATGATATCATATATTTTCATAAAAAGTGTGTTTGCAAAAAGATAAAGAGATGATATAAAGTAGGGTTGTCACGTTTATAATGCCATTGAATCTCGGGTCCATAATGACCAACTTCCAACGTTGCTGATGTACACCTACGATCAACTTTGTCATATACATATGTCTTTCACACTTTGAGTGAATTAAGGACCAACTTCCAATATAGGTCCATTTTTAACATATATGAACAACCCACTTAGTCACGTACTGTCTCTAATCATTAGACTAATTAAGAACGAGTTTCAACATAAGCGAATGTATACCAATGACCAATTTAATCTCATTCTACTTTTATACATTGGATCATCCAAGAGCGACTTTTAACTTGAAGACATTTACACAAACAACCAAAACTTAATTTCATTCTCCCTTTACACATTAGACCAAATGAGACAAATTTTTAACGCACGTTAATGTACGTTAATGACCATTCTATTGTTCACATACTACCTTTGCATGTTGAACCAATCAAGGCCAACTTTAAACATATATCTAAATTCACGTTAACAATCAACTTAGTTATATACTTCTTTTACTCATTGGGCCAAATAAGACTAACTTTCAATATAGGCGAATGTATACCAACAATAAGCAATTTAATCTCACATTACTTTCATACATTGGATCATCTAAGAATAATTTCCAACTTAGGCACATTTATGCAAAGAACCAACTTGATTCCATTCTGTCTTTACACATTAGACCAATTAAGACCAACTTTTAACGCAAGTTAACAATTTACACCAATGACCATTTTATTAGTCACATATTGCCTTTATTGATCCAATCGAGTCCAACTTCAAACATAGATCATGTACCGTTAAAAACCAACTCAGTCACATATTGCCTAAGAGTAACGTTTAGCATAGGCGAATGTATATCAATGACCAGTTTAATCTCAAATTATTTTCATGTATTGGATCATCTAAAAATAACTTCCATCTTGGGAAAATTTACGCAAATGACCAACTTACATTTTGACTTCACACGAATTGGATTAATTAAGACCTGCTACCTTCCAACATATGCCAATGTGCGCCAATGACTGTTTTATTAATCATTTACTGTCTTCACACATTGAGCCCATTAAGATCCACCTCCAACATAGAATATTGTGGAGAGATGAGTGTACAACAGTTATTTTAAAACGTGAATTGCGATAGAAATTTAGACAATTATCAATTTTCTGCCAATTTACTTCTGCTTGTATCCGAGGTTTTTATTCACCGAAATGGCCCCTTGGCATTTCAGAATGTGCCAGAAGGCGTCAATTTTTCTCTCGTCACGTTTCTTTCTCCATCTCGTTAGTGGCAAGCCCTCAAGCTTGAAGTACACCCTGCTATTTTTTCCCTCCGCCTCGAAGCTCATTACCATTCCGTTAAAATGACAATCGCGGTTGGTGTTATTTTCCTATTTTGCATTTAATACGTCTTTTCATTCGCCGATGCGACAAATAGTACTTCATATCTCGAGAGAAAGAAATGATCTGAATGAACTCGATAAGAAAAGCTTACGAGCGATTCAAGCTTGAAAAATATACAATGTATCGGATGAATTTTTTTTCTTTTTTCTTTTTTCTTATTTTCATAAACCTTTCTCCCTGTCTTTCTTGCTGCATGTCTGTGGGAACGGAGCTCTGGTATCGCATCGAGATGAACAAAAATAAGAAAAAAGTAATGGAGAACGGAGAAATGCGTGTGTGGTCCGTATAGCTTTTGCGATGCTGCCGTTTCACTCTCTCTCCGCCGCTTCCCGAGCGCACACCCTCCTTTCGTTCAGGACACGTTTGCGTATATGTGCGATCTTGCTTGACGATTCCACGTTTGGCGAACGATCGCATTCCATCGGGGAAGCCTCGCGCGGAGCTTCGCTCTCTCGCCAAGGCGAAAAGTTGTTCCCCGCACACACGACCGCGTTACATCTTCTCACAGTGCGACCGATGTCCTTTAGCATTCACCGTCCAAGAAATTTTTTTTTACCTCGCCAAATTTCGCACTCGAGTATTACCAAGAATTATCATTTCTCCTATTTGACAATTCAAATATTGTTTTGTACAATGATTGACAAAATTTAAAGAAATAAGATCATACATTTTTTTAAGGAGGTTCACGCGATTGTTCGCCCGCGTGCATTCGTTTTACGTGTAAAGTTGAGGCAAAAGTTATCAAGTGAAATTATTTTGAAGATAATCTGAGAAAAATTAGTATTAACGTTTCTTGATTGATGGTATATTAAAATACGTTTAAAATTTGAGGAAGTTTTGTCGTGCAGATTCATTGTGTAAAATTGTTACTTTTAAGGTGGTCCGTTGATGGTCGCGTTCAGACTTTTAGGTTTAAGATGCAATGTAAAGGTAAAATTATTAATTGAAATTTTTTTGAAGATAATTTATTGAAAATTTGCATTAACGTTCTTTAGTGCAATATTAAAAGATATATGCTAAATTTAAAGATACCTCACAATCTATAAATCGAAATATTTATCTTTAAAAATCACAACTTTTAACCTTTTAAGGTTTATGAGAGATTGCGAAAATTTCTAATTTTTAAGAATTAATATCTCGATTTCCAGAACGCAAATGATATTAAAATTTTGACACTCGACAAGTAACATAGTAATCTCAATATACACCAAGTTTCATTACAAAATCTTGAATAGTCAAAAATCCTCGGATACCGAGCTTTCTATATAAAAATTTTAAGTAGATAAGGTAGAAGGAAACGGACATTTTAGCTACAAATGGCAAATCTCCTGCGTTTTTTCAAACATTTGTTAAATATTGTAGGCAATGTTTTTGCCCTGAACATTTGCATTAGTATAAACATGCATTCATATAATAATCGTGAGTTTTATAATAAAATAAACGATTTATTTTCGCTGGAGAACAACTTAAAATAAAAAAAAAAACTATTTCAAATAGAACTACTTTTTCAATCACGATGGAATTGTATGTAAAAAAAGAAAAACTACAAGGTCAAATAAAATTAACTTTTTGAATCAAAACTCGCGTTAAATAAAAAGTGTGATTTTTACAGAAGTGAAATGCATTGTATGAAGTATCGAATCGATACGCCATCGATGATGCGAAATCGTGAAGCGAAAAAAGAGGAATATTGCATCAAAATAGCGGAACAGTTAGATGTAGAATAATAGATGGATGAATGCTCGGTGAACCGGGAGGGAGTGCGGAATGAAAACGAGTCGAGCGATGAGGCGGACGAACGAGAGCGTGAGATCTCGTCCACCTGAAACAACAGCGTGCACGTTTTGCAGATCGTTGATCCAGTAAGCAGTCGCGAGTTATAACGTTTGATCCCGCTGTTGTTTCGTGTGTGCTTTTCGCGATCCCTTTTCGCACTCGACCGAGCCATCCTCCACCAAATTCGCATCATCGCTATGATAACACGCACCTCGACACGGGCTGCTGCACACCCGAATTTTTGCTTCCCGAAAAAATACAAAAATTAGTCACATCCCTCAAGTTCGAATATGCTTTAAATTTCTATGTACAATGTACATACATCTTTTTATTCCCCTCTTATCTTTTTCCCCTTTTGATCTGCAAAAAGTTTCATATTTAAAATATTCCTTGCGCTAAACAATCGCGATTAATCGATTAGAGGCCTATAATGTCTTTTTTAATACAGGAAAATATTTATTTTGAAATTACGATTTTTAGCATAGATGTTAATAGAGGAAATGTCTCTCTGCAATTTCCATTGAAACGATTGGATCTTTATTATCTTTAAATAATGGATATAAAGTGTGGTATGGATAGATTATAATAAGAGGAACTTTTAATATTTATTGTATAAAAATAGTACAGTGTCATCGAACATTTGAAAGAATAATTGTTTCGTTTTGAAACTGGGAGACCGCGTTTAACCTTTAAAATGTAATTTTTCCGATAATTTGAAATTAAGGCAATCGAGTGTAAAATATATAATTATCATTTTATAATCATTATCATTTATAATTGTTATTTTATCATTATAATGAGTCTAAAATACACAATTATCATTTAATAATCATTTTTATATAATTTAATAGGCATATCAATCATTATTGAAGAATATTTACGTTGTGCTCTTGCAGAATCCGCCCCTTCGCGCAATAAAAGGAGATTTAACATTTAAAATATTTCAATTTTGATTCGCTTCGTACAAATGCTTGTATATTCGTTTAAACTTTTAATTTTGATTCGAAAGCACGTTTGCTTCGGTTCGCATCGATTGAACGCGAGAACCCCGCGGTGCCAATTAATCGTTCGTCGTAGATGTGAAGAGAAACCGCGCCGTGCGGTTAGTTTCGGGTCGCCCGACCGCCGATCGCCCCATACGGATGAACGACGCGATTTCGAAAAATTCACGCTGCTGTGGGAAAATATTGCCCGACGGTTTTGCAGCTTGTCTCGATTTGGGAGGTGAATACGCGCGACCAACATGAGCGAACAATTATTATTCCGCGCGTGACACGGGAGCGGGCTCTCCCTGAACATTGTCGGCGCGGTTCCGACCGCCAAAACGAACGGGCAAGAATGCGCCGCTTGCGTATATGACATGTAAAAGAAGCTCCCGCGTCATTAAATGTGTCCCCCGAAATCGCGATCCGTTTCCTTTCCCGAGCCTTCGAAAATGCCTGAATTTTACGAAATTCTTCCCGCAACGGGACAC
This sequence comes from Cremastinae sp. A BG-2022a, assembly GCA_030522545.1. Classification (NCBI taxonomy): domain Eukaryota; kingdom Metazoa; phylum Arthropoda; class Insecta; order Hymenoptera; family Ichneumonidae; species Cremastinae sp. A BG-2022a. The sequence continues at coordinate 7,660 of JAPYYW010000062.1, read as the reverse complement.
AAAATACATATACCGACAATTAGCCCGCGGAATAAAGACAAATTCCCTCTTTTGTAACAAAGATACGAAACGTGTACGAAAAAGGTCACAATCGGACGTGTATAATGATGAATTTTCTCAGCACGTATAAATATGTACATTGATTTTGAAGTTTGAAAAAAAGAAATGACGAAAATTACTTTTAGCTGAGAACGCGAAAGAAATCTCGGTGCAGGAAGTTTTCGAGATATCGCGATCGAGAATCAACATTGAAAATATACATTTAGAAGAAAGAAATAAAGAGGTACCTTTATTTTCGAGTTTTATCGAAATTGGTTCACTTCTTTATCGGAATTGAGACTTTTTTGCGGATTATACACTTTAGTGCATGTATATACAACAAATTTGACGGTTTTTCTTAGACTGACATTTTTTACGTTAAAAACTCTATAAGAATTTTGTGTTGAAGATGGAAAATGATGTAAAATTGTTTAAAATTTTACATATCATTAAATAATATCTTCAACATTTCGTGTAAAAATTTCTTTCCGATTAGAAAGCTTCTTATTAAAATATTAATTATTAAGAATAGCTATTTTTGTACTTCCCATAAATAACATGCGTCAAAAATTGCCACTTTGTACAATAAATATCTAAATAACAAGCTTCCTAATTTACATACAATTTTTCATTCATCTTTGTGTGGTATTGAAGAGGGTTTATTCAATTTTTCAAAAATTCATAATTCTTTTGTCTAATCATACAGGGAGTACAGATCTGATACTGGATGATCTTATTGAATTTTAAAAGTATGTTTTTCTTCATTGAATTTGTAGCAAATTTTATTAATGAATTTAATTTATTAAATGACTTTGTATAAAGGTGCTGATACATACCTTAAGCATTGCCTGCAGACGACGCGAGCACGGCTCGCCTATGCTTTAACATGCGAGCGGCTCGCGAACCGCTCGCAAGTGTATCAGCACCTTAAAAGACCAACTTTCAATATTTTGCTGTACGGATTTAACACCCTTAAAAATTATCTTGGTTTTGTGAGGAAAAAGGAAGAAAATAAATAATAGTTGTTTGATCTGGATCAATGATTGGAAGGTGGCTCAAAGCTCTATCAGAATCAGAAAGTAACCTTTTAGAGAAAAAGATAAATAAAAATAAAAATATAACAAATAGATTTTTCTACTTGTCACATCTATATCTACTAGCTGTACATCGAATTATTCGTGAAAATATCGAAATTCTTACAAATCAAATGAAAATATCCAAAAATTGTTTAGATTTAGTATACGCAAGATAAACGATAGTTAGACACATCCAATCTACACACTCGAACCTTCAAGTAGTTCATTTACAAGAAATATTGTTTAAAATTAAGACATAAGACGCGTTTCGGATCGCTAAAATATCAGACAATAATTTAGACGTGAATTTAAAGCAGATTTATTAATTTTAATATTTTTAGAATAAACATAAATTGAGAAAAGCTTAAGATGTCCAACTATTGGAACGTTTACCTTATATTTAATTGAACATAAATGGTATAGTATAGCCGAGAGCCCGTCAGAGTGGCGTGCGTGTAACACGAAGGTGAAAAAGTGTCGAAGAGTCCGGGCGACATGATCGGCTGCTCGTTGCGATCCTTTTAGTCTCGTTTATAGCGGCTTTCGGTTCATCGAGCCCTCGTGTGACGAATGGAGTCCGAGGTGAGGGAAGTCCGAGGTAAAAGAGCGGAGGCGGAGGCGGGACGTCCGTAATGGCAAAGCCATGCAAGCTTGGGGCCCTCTCTCGTGCCACCCGCATAAAATTAACCCATACCCATAGCAGTTGCTTCGTTTTAATTAACGAAACAGCCCCAGGCCGGAGAGATCGTGGTGTGGGACGAAGGTGTGCAGAATCGTGGTTTCCTTCGGCGCACGTATGAAACCGAGACGGAGAGAGAAACAGAGAGATACCGAGTCGAAAGAACGAGACACGAAATCACGATCTATCGTGTGCGATCGGACTACTGGACCTCTTTTTCTTCCCGAGCTGTCTCTATTTATATATTACTCCCCACGATTACTACTTTTTAAATACCCCCTATATAAGCTATATCCAGTTATTTATCAATACTCTCGTGACATTCTTATCATTCGCCATCAAGCTCGGCCTGAACGTTAACAATCAGTCGATAGAATTGAACCAATTTATTTATATTTTAATGTATTATAACAATTACAGGATGTCGTTTTTAATTCGATTTTATAATGGCAGGTGTTCCTTCTCAAATACACTTGCAAGGAAAGGTATATACTGGGTGAAAATACACTGTACGAAGCTCACATATTTTTATTTTTTTTCTATAGATATGATAAAGAATCTTTTTGCAATTCTGTCTTATCGAAACACTTTATTTTATCATTAGTCAGTTATTTTATTGGTGTGTCATTTTATTATTTGGCAGTTTTATTTTATATGTATAGATCGATAGAATTGCTTCGATACAATTACAAACATTTTTTACAGGGCGAGTGAAAATAAAGTAACGAAGATTTGTCTTACAGTTTAAAGTTATAATGAAATTGTAATACAGATATGATACAGTATACAGTTGGGGTAATAAGTATTTTTGAACAGTATGTTAGATGCTATTATAAAGTAACAAATATATACTGGATAGAATTGAATACAGTATTCTTTGATCCTGTTAATAAAATGGTTGAATTTCTAGAAAGAGTAGTAGATTTCGAAATGTTATTAATCAAAACATAAAATATATTTAATCCATTATATTCTAACTTAAGTAGTATAATTGTTAAAAGTCACAATTATCATTATATCTCTACATGATGCATAATAGAAAAACAAGAAGTCACCATTTTTGGAATATAAAAACTTTTTCTAAAGAAAAATTGTTTGAAACATTATTTTTAAAAAACATTAATAATATGTGCAATAAATTTGCACTGTTCAGTCGCTTTATTGAGTCACAGTGAGCAACACGTGAATCCTCTATAATGAAAAATTAAATTAAACAATTTCGTTTTTTAAGGAATTTAAAAAAAAATGCTAGAAATAAAATTTTTTAACATTGTTGTTAAAAAAACATCAACAATTTAAAAAAATGAGCAACACATTATTTTACCAAGTAAAATGATAAATATCAACTATTTTTGAATGACAAAGTGCGCAGAGGTTAAGTCATTTTTAAAAATGACAATTAGTAATTCGTAAGATGGTAATAAAAAGCAAAAATAAAATAAAATAAATGTATCGCTGAGGAATATAATTTCCCGTTGCTCGGGGTGACCTCCGGGCATCGAAGAGGAGAGAAATTGAGGCCGAGACGTTTTGTAACGTGCCGGTGGTGGTATTTTGCTGGTAGAGAGGATGGTGGCACGATGATGGCTTTATCGAAGCAGCCACGGGTATTCCTCCTCGGCTGCTGGCTTCCTCTCGGAGTTCTCACACCCGAGAGTCCTCGACTCGTACCGAGCAGAAAATCCGGGCGTGTGTGTCGCGCCCTCGCGATACGAGAGGATTGAAGGACCGATGAGGTCCCCGGGGTCAGCAGCCAAGCACCGAGTTAATTAAGGGACCGAAGCCCGAGATGCACGTGCCATATACACGAGAGCACCTCTCACGATATCAATCTCTCCGGAGAACGAGCCACAGGGCTTCGTCCCAAATCCACGATTCCGTGTGACGTTCGCCATGTCCTTCGCGAGACTCCATCTCCCCGCCCCCATCAGACTCCCCTGCAAATAATCACTTTGTTATTTTACAGCTTCTTCGTTTATCTTGTGAAACATGATTTTTTTTCGTTACTTGTTTTTTTTTTGAGTGGTTCGGTCATTAAAGTGACGTTTTAAGTGCGATATCACGTGACACTTGAGTAAGAGAGATATGAAGGAAAGATATATATGTGTATGCGTATTTTTATAAATTAGTTGTAATATTTCGGAAAAAAGATTTACACTTTATTTTTGGATAAAATGGGAATTATACTAACTTTTATTTTTCTTAGACAATCGATTTTCTCCAAGAAAAAATGCATAGTAGAATTTTAATCGATCAGATGATTTAATGATTTAATGATCAGATAAATAATTAAATGTTACACGCTAATGAACACGTAAGATTTTTTAGATTCTTTGAATGTTCACTCTAAATATATATACTTTTTCGATAAAAGAGAGTATGCTAACTGTTTCTCATAAGACTCTGGCTTATGTCAAACATACCTTGTCGGGATAATCTTCGCGTATTTTGTCGATAATGCTACTTGAAATTTAGTCATCAAAAAACTGGATTATTCTATATCGTAAAAAAAATTCAATAAAAAAAATTCATTTTCGTACTTTCTCAACGTCCGATAAAAATTTTATTTTTTGTAGAATATTAGATTAACTTAATTTCAACATTTGATCTAAATTTATGATGTTGTATTTTAATAAAATATTCTTAAAGTCGAGATTTTTTTGTTGGTTACATACTTATACCCACTCTACGTAAAAAATAAAAAAATTAGAATTTCATTGTGTCATTTCTGAATTCATCACAAAATATTGTCACTTTTTTGTCGAAAATCACGAAAATTGCCTTCTCAAGTTTTTGATAGTATAGTTTTTCAATTTTCTCAATACTTTATAAATGTATCGTTACTCATGAATTTGACATAATTATTAAGTAATTGTAAAGTTAAAAGAATGATTTTTTAATGCAAATAACGGAATTTGCATTTTTTTCGATTTCATCGTTTACTTGATGACTCCAAAGAACTGATTATTCAACTACCTTAATCATTATCAAATTTCCAAGGATGTTTACTTCTTAAACAAACAGATTTTAATAAAATTTTGGTATTACTGCATTTAGATATACACTGGAAATTAATTTTTTTCAAATTTTATGTGAATTTCAAAAGAGTTTAGTTTTTATGCGATATTCATCAAATAAAAAGTTGATGAATATCACACATGTTTTCAAAACATATTCGTTCAAATCACGAACAAATGACAAGAAGAATTTTATAGAAAATTCTAAAATTATTCTCTAGGCATTAAAAAAAATTCTTGCTTTTAAAGATTTTACAGATTTTAAAGATAATTATAAATCAAAAACATTATCTTGAACAAATGCTGTAGCTAAACACCCGCTACGTTTATGTTAATATAAAAAGAAATATTAAAAAATTTTTAAAATTTTATTTAACCGTGACGATGAAATCTCAGTTGGAGGAGTCGTCTCGCGCTTTGATTTTTCTCTCTCCACGGGAATGAGCGGGAGCGGAAGGGAGGGAAACGAGAATATCGAGCTGCGAGGCAGAGCTCGCAGGGAGATCGGGAATCGGACCGAAAGGGAAAGAGAAAGAGAGCGAGAGAGGAAAACGCAACGAGATGATGCGAAATGTAGAGAGAGACGAGTGGTGCCCGATATAGCCAAGAGTGAACGATATTTACATGCGATTTGCATACTAGTTGATCCCTATTGCTTCCATCTCCAACGAGGCATCAGCAACGGCTGCCAGGGATGCCTACCACACCGCGACCCTTCCAAACTTCAGCGCGAACTCACCCTCTCTCCTCCCTCCTCCCTCTCTCACTCTTTATCTCGACCGTTCTCTCTATACGTTTTACAGTTTTTATTTCACCTATATGCGCACCAACACCGAGTCCCGCGCGAGCAGATTTTTTTAAATCGAACCATCGATATAGGAACGTTTGTCATTAAAATGAAAAAAAAGTCTCTTAATAACGTTTTCATTGAATCTTCACGATTCGGATATAATATTGATAATAATACTATAAGGTAAATGTCTCGATAGTTGGACAATTTTCGCTATATTATTTTCAATATTTGAATGATTTCTTTTCTGAATAAAATCGTATGGATTATTTTTCCTATACAAAAAGGTGTATTTTCCATACCATTATTTTTTTGGAACAAACTAGCTCAACTCTAGAGACAAGGTTGATTTTCTGTTCAACTATTGGGACATTCTACATATTCAGACATTCAAATATTTATTTAATAGAAATATTATTAAAAATTAACACACATAAAATCAGTTTTGGATCGCTAAATTAACAGATAATAGTTTAGATATGCATTTGAAATATATTTTTTTGTTTGAATATTAAAAAAAAAGATAAAGTGAGAAAAGTGAGCTGTCCAACTATTGGGACATTTACCTTATTCCTTTTTGTTGTATGACAAAGGATGTGTTTGAAAATTTGAGAATAGATTCAGAATTATTTGGAGAGATTCACGTACTTGAGACATTTTCTTAGGATATACTGTACTGAGAAAAATCGCGATAGAAAATTTTACCATAGAGAGTGGCAACTCTATTGATTTTTATTTTACATTAAAATTTATTTTAAATATATTTTATATTAATATTTAGGATAAGATTTAAATAAAATATATATATTTAGCTTTACATAGTAAAGAGTATAGTTGTCATTTTTGAATAATAATAAGATTTATTACACTTAACATTATAGTGAGAATTAGTACACAATAACCACAATAAAATAGAATAAAAATTATGAAAATATTCGATAGAGCGCAAAAGTGTGTATGGATAAAAAAATGTAAAGATAAAAAGTGAAGAAAATACAGTACTGGACCAATCTCATTTATTCTAGAAACATAAAGAGTTGATGTGGGAAAGAATCAAGATGCTAAAGAGCTTGGGAATAAAGTGAGAGGATGAGAGAAAAAAAAAGAGTGAAAATAAGATTAAAAGGTGCGGCGGTTGGCAAAGAACGCTACGTTGGGCGTAATCGGATCGTATAAATGTTAGTTAACTATCGCAGATAGGGGTTGAAAGCGATCGTCCGTGCGAGGATACCGAGGATGGAAGAGGTTGCGCATAAAGCACCCAGGATATTCTCCACCGTGTCCTTTCTCCCTCGTCCTCTCTTTCTACAGCTCACTCTCTCATTCACTCACTCTCCCGAGCACGGTGTGATGGACGCAGACCGAGGAGCCTTGCTATCTCTTGGCCACGAAATCCAACGAATTAGCAAGCGAATGATTAAGGCTGACTACAAACCCGCGAACATGGCTGAACTTTCGAATAATTCACGGTGTAAATACTGTTTCCTTTCGCAAGTTGCAATGTGCAAAATTTCGTAAACGTTATAACCATGTCTCAATAGTTCTATCACTACGGATAAGTCAAAAGTTATTGGCAACTAATTTTCGTCATTTATATAAAAAAAAATAGAGATCATTTGAAAATACATAAGAAATTTCTTGTTATGTTGGAATAATTGTGGCTAATCTCTACTCATAAAAAAATTCAACGTGCGCTGCTTTCGAAATAAAATGACCTTGACGTTTGAATAATTAATTTCGTCTTGCAAAATTTTTTAGCAATTACCTATTATGACGTAGATATCCTCGAGGACACGAAAGGATATCGCCACTTGAAATTTGGAGATTTTCCTATTTTCGATTCTCGAAAAATTAGGCTGGAGATCCTCGAGCAAAGAGATGGGCAGAACTCGATATTTTGCTGAGAAATTGACATTTTTCAATGGGTGATGCTCATTTCATCAATGGGGCAATAAAGATCATCTATTGAAAAATTTTCATTTCTCAGAAAAAGTATCGAGCTCTGTCCATCCCTGATGCTCGAACACGCTAAATTTTGTCAGCTCATGTGAAAAAAAAA